>JAQGCS010002323.1:0-10491 GCA_034702105.1 Fuscozetes fuscipes
ATCGTGTGGTGCAATATATCGATGGTCAATATATCGTGTAAATGTAGTGGGGATTGAGTTTGAAACGAACTTGTTTTTCAATCAGACGTTGAGTTTTTCCCAGCTTGATTCGACGATATAAATATACTGTATCATTTTCAATAAATTAACCAAATTGCTTCATTTTAATATTACTTTAATAGAATTGACTGCAAATAAATAAATGAATAAGCGCATTTCACTTATTTATTTATTCTACACATTCAGTGAATAGACGTTTAATTAATCGTGGACTGTAGAAAAGTGCTGTCAAACTCAATTTTGGTTTCAAAACGCTAGCTTGTTATTTATGCAAGATATCTATTAATCTTACATTGTTGTTAGTTATTTATTTACTATGTATATGATTCAGAATAAACTGATATACAAGGTCAGGTTAATATGTTTCATATTTAATCTTTCATTATAAGACATAATTTTTTCTATTCGCTTTCATTCAGCATTAAATATGTATGCCAGACGTTAAGGGTCATTTTCATTCAACACATTCAAAATATTCAGAGAAGTCGCTCCTTGGCAGCCACTAACCTTCGATGCACCGATTTTATATCTAATTAGTTAATTAGATCATATAAGTTAGAAGAGTTGTTTGATATCTTAATGTCAATAGGTTCAAGTAAATGCATTTATATTATTGGATTAAATATAAATAACAACTTGCAAGTGGCTTCAAATTCAATTTTCGGTACATCTTTAAGATTGTAGTAATTTGCGAAGGTAAATCAAAATTCAAACTCTATGGGGGTTATACTCTACAGGGTAAATTCTGATTGAAGTAAATTAAGTTTCTCCCACATCCATTTGCATGTATTTGTATTAAAGAACTGTTCCCTTCATTTAAATCTTAAGTCAAAATTGTTTATTCATTTTTCAAATAATTACAAAATGTTATAATAAAAGAAAAGAAATATTTGCGACAATTGAATGAAATCTTTTGAAACTTATCTTAGCATTTAATGTAATGGATTAGAGTCTAGTGTCTGAAATATTACCATATTCCTTTTTTACCTCTATAACCACCTCCAATTCCGCCCCAGCCTCCTTTGCCACCCCATCCACCGCCGTATCCACCGCTCCATCCACCGCCATAGCCGCCAGCAAGACCTATTCCACCGTATCCACCACCAAGACCACCTCCAAGACCACCTCCAAGACCACCTCCAAGACCACCTCCAAGAGCACCTCCAAGAGCACCACCAAAAGCAATTCCTCCTCCTCCACGTGCTTGTCCCTGAGCCACGATGCTTTGCACGTTCTCAACGACAGGTCTGATTTCTTGGATGATGTTACGTTGGGGCACAACTACTTCGCGCACTTCTTGGATGACGGGTCGGGTCACTTCATGTAGGAGTCTGTGCGGTTCATCAATTGATTGTGTGGCCTGATTACTACCAGCCTGACCAATATGATTTTGAGTGGCCAACAGAGCTGATGAACGGGACAAGAAATTCAACACTACTGGCTGTTCCACAGAATCTACGTCAACAACGGTTGGAGCGGCGGCACCACCGGTGCTGCCAACAGGAACAACATTAACAGATCGGGTGCTGAGTATAGCAGCGTTCACTCTTCCACCTCCCCAGTTACCAGCAGCTACACCACCTCCGATGCCCCCGATGCCAATACCACCGCCGATACCCCCAATGCCGATACCACCGCCGATACCCCCAATGCCGATACCACCACCAATACCACCTTTTCCACCCAGATATCCACCACCACCGAGAGCCAAACCGCCTCCATATCCACCACCAATTCCTCCACCATAGCACTGAACAGCGAACAGAGCGACGACTAATAACTGAAATATTTGATAAAATTTTAAAACTTTGAATTACATGTAAATGAGAAGTAACTGACTCTGAGCATTTTCACAAGTATTGCACTTATTATTCAAAACTGAATTAAATTCAATTTATGATCAATTCGTGGGACAGTCGAGTGCTTATATACTCAAATGATTGTCAAACTTTCACTTTTTCTTTAATTACTCATTCGTTATGAATGACAATATTTTTTTTAGAAAAATCAATGAATTTTAGTCGAGTTGTTCACAAATTTTGTAAATATCTAAGGAATTTAATTAAGCACGTACAAATAAAAAGAGTATCGAAATAGGAATCAGGAATGTATCTTACCTTTGATTTAATAAATATCCACGAAACAAATTTTGAATTTAAATTTTATTAACATTTTATTTGCTCGTATCTAATGTCAAAATATTCTTCGTTTTGTTTCATAAAAGTTTGTGTCAAAAGTTAAAAAAAATTATGTCAAAAATGAATTAAATATACATCAAAGAGCATTCTGTGGTACTCATTCTCAGTTTCTAACCACTTACAAACATTAAACACTATATTAAGAGCAGGGATGTGCAAGGGGAGGGGGTAGACCTCTTACCCCCTAGAGTCAAAAATTTTGGGTTTACCACCCCCTAGAACTTTGGAAAATTTAACATCGCAGGTATACCCCAGACCTTGTATTTCGATCTTACATCTGGGAGTAAGGAAGGGTTTTAGTGTGATCCCCTTGACTATTATCCCATGTCTCATATAAAATAAAATATTTTCGAGATCAACATTTATTTTATTCTATAAGAGTTACTCAAATGTTATGTCATATAAAGAAAGATCAACTTGTTCAATATCTGTTTGTTATGATTATGAACCAAACATTTTGAGTGAAATGAATTAAAGGATAAACTGAATATAAAATCTATAAAATTCTTATAATATTCCATAAGCCATAAAATTATTACGAAATGAATTTCTAAGGGCATACAAAAACTTAAACTTAAAGGTTAATCGAATTTGTTTCATTCAATTGAAAGCTTTTATATATAATATGTTATTTTATCCGAGGCTTAGGTTTCAATTGGTTTTAGGTTTTTTAGCATTAAAATACTATAAATGCTAAAAAAGTAGAGGGATATGTGGATATTTGCATTTTTTTTATTAAATAGATGATTTTGGTTTGAGGAATCGGCAATTGGGAGAAATTGAATTAACTTCATAAATTGAAATAATTTACTATATAGAATATAATCCATTAGAGTTTGATTTTTGATCTTTTTGATTTGCAAATTATTACAATCTTAAAGAAGTACCGAAAATTGAATTTAAAACCATTTGCTAGTTGTTTTACACAATATTTTATCGAATAATATAAATGCATTTACTTGAACCTATTGACATTAAAATTCTTTTAAACATGAACCAAAGTTGTAAACAATTAATGTTTAATGTTGATTAGCCATATTTCATAATACTTGGTCATTCCAATATGTGAAATGTGTTAAACCAATAAATAAGATCAGAAGTAATGACAAAATGATTTATTGTTTTTTCAATTGTTTTTCATTATTTGTTAATTCAATTCTCTTTTAAATTATATTTTATTGAGATTTTAATTTGAAAGTAAAAGTTTGAAATAAATCTATCAAATGCTGGCAAATAATTTTTAGGACAATTGATCGAACGACCAAGCATCTAAATTCTGAGTGCGTAAGTTTTTCAATTGAATTTACTTATTTGGAAAATATTTTTCAATTATTTAACATGTTTATTTATTTTTGAATATTATGCATTTATTTTATACCAAATAAGCATAAACACAAAGGTTTTTATTAAATACCTTGATGATTGATCGAGGAATATTCTAATTTGCATAATTAAAATGTGATTTGATATACAATTTCTCTTTTATTATATTTATTTAGAAAAAACAGTAAAACTCATCAAATATTTATGATTGTAGTCAACACTGAAACCAATCGAATAAATCTCTTCTAAAATATTCATTTGATATTTAATAAGAAAATTCTTTTGATTGAATAACTAGTTTCTTGGTCTAAGTATCAATAAAACGAATGTATGTTTTTATTGTCTGATAAGAGAAGGAATTCCTGCTTTTTGTTGATGTCTATGATGTCTAAGCTCTCAATAATTTATTCTTAAAAAATCACAAAAACTATATAATAGTAATCATAAAATATATGCGAAACTAATTGAAAACACAAATGTATGGCATCTTCTCTATTGTGTCCTAAATATGTTTTCCTACTATCACTTCTGGTCAGACATACCATCCCTTAACCTTATCTGTGATGAATGCGTTTTTCGGTCGACTCAATAGAAAGCTATGATTTTTTCAATTGAAATGTGAAACAAAACAAATATATTTCAATACAATATGTCATTATTACAGACCAATCGAACGAATGGGTAGTTTTTGAAGAAAAAATGCAATTTTTCTTTTCTTTCAAAATATTCATAACTGGAGGCTATCTATTAGTCTAAAACACTTTAATTTTTCACTTTTAAGAAGAGTATATAAGTTGCAGTTCTCTTCCAAATCGTTTGTGAATCACTTCGATCATCGTTTGAATCCTTTTCTGCCAACAATTCTATAAAATCGATGTTTGAATAGTTTTTTGGAATTTGTTTCTAACTTATCTGAAAATATGCAAAATGTGAGTATTCTTTACTAATGCTTCTTGTTAATTTATTAATTAAATTACATTTGATATGTCTATACTTAATAGACATACCTAGAGACTAAATAAGTGATTCTATGCAAACATGAATGTTATCCTTACTTTCCAATTAACGGTTTAATTTAAATCTTATTAACTTGTAATATCATCCAGTAAAACTTGTAAAACTTTGTGCATTCACTAATTAGAGCATTCTATTGGTACAACTAATGGACTTTTCTAATCATTTGAATCAAATAATTTCAATCTAATTAACTTTTGAGTAAATTACAAATTAAAAGTTATTTTATTCATATTTTCAATGTTTAGATTTTAGTTCTTTTGTTTTCAATCGTTTGTGTTAACGCTGGAGGTGGCGGTGGTTATGGTGGAGGTGGTGGAGGACCTAAAGGAGGAGGTGGTTCAATTAGTTCAGGAGGCGGTAGCTACGGTGGTGGAGGAGGTTTCGGCGGATTTGGGGGTGGAGGGTATGGTGGTGGCGGAGGACACTCTATGGGTGGATTTGGAGGAGGAGGGTTTGGCGGAGGAGGATTCGGGGGTGGTGGAAAAAGTATGGGCTTTGGAGGATTTGGAGGCTTTGGTGGCGGAGGAGGTCAACAGGTATCGGGAGGCGAATCATTTAGTGGTCCCATCAATATCGCGGTGCACAGAACACACAGAATATCAACGGTCCCTGTACAAGTTCAGGATTCAGTGGGCGCTCCACAAGTCATAGAAATTGATTCTGGTGAACTACCATTGATACTTAAGTTCAATTCAAGAAGCTCAAGCATTCAGGTTTGTCAATTTTACCTTCTTCAAATCTTCAGTGATAATCATTTGCCAGGTTGATTTTGGGAAAAACAGTTTTTTAAAAAATATAAAATATTTGTATAAATTTATAATAATTATTCATAAAACTTATACTTAACCATGAGCAATTTTGATGAACAATAAGTATTTTATCTATAAAATAATTTGCTTTCATAATTTGTTATCAGGAATAGTTTAGAAATGTGTTTTAGAGTTTTATTAGATTCTATGCTGATAATCAATTATATTTAGGTGAGTCAAAGTCATACGGGTGCCGGTGGTGGAGAGGCAGAGCATACTTCTTCTGAAGATGAACCGACTCGTTTGATCCATGAAGTGAATAAACCTATTATTCAAGAGGTTAGAGAAGTGATTACTCCCTTCCGAAGAGTTACACAAGAGATCAGACCTGTCGTCGAAGAAATTCATACTGTTGTGGCCAGAGGAGAGGGTCGAGCAACAGGTGGTGGCGGAATAGGCGGTGGTGGCGGAATAGGCGGTGGTGGTGCACTTGGTGGTGGTGGCCAAGGAGGTTGCTGTGGAGGCGGTGGAGGTGGAAGTTGTGGAGCCTGTGGAGGTGGGCAGAAGGGCTCTGGAGGATTTGTTGGTACAGGACATACTGGTGGAGGATCAGTTGGAAGAGGCGGTGGTGGTTATGGTGGTGGTGGTTCATTTGGCGGTTCATCATTTGGTGGCTCAGGGTTTGGTCAGGGTAAAGGTGGGGGCGGCGGAGGAGGAGGAGGAAAGGGTTATCGATCTTAACTAACAGAACACAATGAAAATAATTTTTTTAAATTATTTATAGAGACTTAAGAAAATGTATTAATATTTGACTCAATTTTTTGCATTCATTAACAAAATGAAAGTAAATGTCAATTAAATGATTAAATAAATATTTATTTTCATGCATTCGACAAAATTTTGACTTAATTTGCTCCAACATATTAATAATTTATGATTTTTGTTTTTGAGTAAATATTTCACAATTGTATTCTAATTGTAGTTTCAAATGGTATTTGAACTGAAGAGTCGACCACTTATTTGCTTTCAACTCACAATAGTATTAGTTCTGCAGTAAATATTTGAATTGAAAATAATCATGTTTTTTGTGCCCCAAATGTTCATCGGATCCTTCAAATGTGTTGATTCATCATTTGATGCCATTCCTATTAATTATTTGCCATTTATGTCAGAGATGCGGAAGGGATGGGATTAGTCAAAGCCTCAATTTGTGGCCAAAATTACCCATCAAAAATTTGAAGCATTTATTCCTAAAAAGTCTATTGTTCAATATATTTATTCCTCAATGGATGTTTAAAACTATTTGAACTAGATTAAATTACAATTAATTTAACCAGATTTGAAGCAATTTTTCAAAACTGACCTTTTCAATTTCTTTAAACTCAAAACAAAATTGCAACCCTTTCCACCCTGACAACCTCACTAAGGTGAAAACTATTTCTTATACCCCTTTAGAGCCTTGAACCTTCCGCATTGCTGATCTATGTTTATTTGGATATTTTTTTGATGGGTTCTGTAACCAAATCGATAGTAATCGGACCAATGTCTTACTGTTTGAATAAGCCGCCCACTTATTAAAAGACGTTTTTTCTTCTTCCATTTCATCTAGGATGTCCATTTCATCATCATCAACACGTTTTGGGTTTTCAACAGACATAATCGATTCAATGGTTGTGGTTGTGGTAGAATCGAGTGGTTTAACAGGTTTTAATGGCATACCTTTCCTTCTTTGACTTCTGGTCTCAAGGCGTTTACTTTGTGCTGGTTCCTCATCACCCGATTCAGTAGAGTAGTCTTGGCTTAATTCAGTGTCAATCCCTTTATTAACCGATCGTTTGTTTCTTAAGTTCGTCTCTTTAGGGCTTCTTATAAAACAAACAATAAACAAAATGCTTAAAAAATCGATAATGCTTTTTAAATTACATGGATAACGGCGCTGAACATACACATGTAAGTAATGAAAGCATGCAAACAATAAACCAAAAGAAAGTCATTTTTACTTCAATTGTTTGTTAAGAAGTGATTTGAAATAATGAAGTGATAATAAGTTCAGGAAATGTTATAAAAAGCTAATTGGGTTTTAAAAATATCCTCTAATTTGTTTAGATTTGGCTCATTTATTATCAAAAGTTACCATGTCAACAGTTTATAAACTACAAAAACAAATTCGTAATTTCCTATCAATTTGTCAAACTTATTAAGTGTCAAATTATCAAGACTAGTTAATTAAGCTCTTCATTTAAATACCTCATTTAATTGATTTGTCAAATCATTTTAATGATATTGAATGAGCTAGAATACAAAGTTAGATATTCATCTCGTTTCTATCAAACATCTTGCCATTAGATTCTAGCTTATAAATTTACTTTTTATTAATGAGTCATTTAAAAAGCCATTAAAGTCAAATATCGATTTTTTTAATTAGAAGGAAAAAATTAGAGACAATTTTTTTTCTACTAATTAAATAATATGTGAATCGTTTGACTTAAATATTAAGATTCATTTGAAAAAACATTGTGAAAGACATACATAAAAAGCATATCATTTGTGAACTTTATTTAATCCAATTTATTAATTACTAATCGCTTGAAGTCTAATCCTTTGAGAATTGAGGAAAAATGAGTATTTTTTGGGTTAAATATTGTCGACAGATCCCAGCGCTTCATAAGAGCCGACATTAATCTGAGTCAATCAGATGTGAGATATTACTTGCTCAATTTTCTGCTCAAAAGCTTTTAATTAATATTCAAATTAATGATTAATTTTTTCTTTTTTTCTTTGAAAGAGTTTTTGATTATTACATCAGAAATCGATTAAAACCTTTTATTCACTTCTATCACAACTTTAATCATAAATCATTGGATTGAAAGAACAGATCTAAATGAATGCTTTTGACCAAGGAGGAAAGAGAGTGCTCCACAACACTGAAAATTAGCCCTGGGTTGAGTGAATTTCAAGTATAAATAACAATAAATTAATGAGCAAATACGCCCATAAATTATTTAGGATGTTAGCCCTTGGCCAGCCCTGGTCTAATAGTAATCAACAGCCTTGTTAACTCTTATTAAAAATATTAATAAATATTAATAATTCAAAAGTCACTTGAATATAAGCGAGCAAGGTAATCAAATAAGTTTGTGTCTGATCTTAAACTTCAGCTTTTTTTAGGAATAGATTAAAATGGAAATTAATATTTTTAATCTAGTTTTAAAAGTTTTATAGTAACATTGATTTAAGCAAATAAAGTGGTTACAAATCTTTATCCTGGGGCTATTTTTCAAATAGAAAAAATTTCATTTCATTCATTAGTTGTAAATTCTTTGGTTTTATTAACGATTTTATAATTCATTGATTCAATTAATCAATTGCTTAAGTAATTCATTGATTTGATCCCAACCTTACCATTGATTTGTAAAAAATTATTAATAATATTCCACTCAATTTCATCAGATAAACATTTTGCGATCAAGGAAATTTAGATCGATAAGATTGTGAAAAATGTGTTTTCTATCCAAAAAATGCAGACATGAGTTTCATCCATAATCAAGCGCAGGCAAGCTCATCTAATTTGGATTTTCCGCAAAAAATTATTAGAGTCCTAGATGCCATCTAACAAGATTTCTAAATGCTCGATAAAAATGGGAGCAGAAGGGGTTATGTCGAGATCGCGAGAGCTCAGAATGTGGGAATTGTAAAAGTTTCAAAGTCAATATTTAATTTCCCCCTTGGGCACCTCTATACATAAACATTTGTTCCCATTTTGAATTTTAATTAATTTTTAGAAAATCACTTAAATATTATTGATTTACTTATTGTCATTCATTAAAAGTATTCAGAGTTTGATAGCTTTTAAAATAAACAACATTTATGAGCAATGACTGTGAGCATGGTTACGCAATATACATCTAGTTTCCTCAGTAAAGAGAGGGTACAAATCTTCTTAGAGCCTAAAGTGAATGATTAATAGGAAAAGTGTTTGAAAAATACATTTTGCAAATAAATGCAATCATACGTTGGATCTGAGATAAAGCCATAAAAATATTTAAGTTCTTATTCTTCATTATATGCTTTGAATTTATTTCTTTGACAAAAAAATTAAAAGCTTTTTATGTTTCGAAACGAAAGTCCAAAAGAAAATCAAATTTACAAAACATTCGCTGGAATTGAGTTCTCAAATGATTTTCAAAACATCCTTTGAATTGTATTTTAAGTGTTTTCGTAATTCTCGTGAAAGAAGAGGAGAAACTCAAATATTTGTTTGTTATCACTAATGGCCAGAGCGGGGGTATAACCCAAACCCCTGTGTTTGAGTTTGTCTTGATTTTGAGGTTCAAGACCCCCTAAGCAGGAGGAACTTGGCCATCATTGGTTTGTCACTCAGAGATAAAATCAGTTGAGCAGATATTATGGACTTTAGTTTCGAAACAATTATTTATATAAATGGCAATCAATGGGATTCCTTAAACCTAAATAGATAACATCGATTATATCATGTTTGGTGCTATCTTTTTCGCATAAATAAAAATATACTCACACTTTTACCATTTGCGATGAACTTGATAATGAATTCTGTTATTACGAATTTGATTTAATTTGATCAGCGAATTTTAACTGCAGGATAATCTTTTAACTAGGTACCTTTTTCAAAAGCAAAAATTATTAATTCTATAGATTTATAACTCTTATTTTTATTTGAGGCACTAACCCACCCACATTAAACAAAATAAGCCTTTAAATATTAATACGGTCAAATAAATAATCCAAGAGCATTAACGCGGATTTTATTTTCGAATTTGTCCATTGAATTGAATGAATAATAATGAGACGAATTGTATGTTTTGTTGGATTTTATTTTATAGGAAAATGTTATCAAAAACTTAAATTCAAAATAATATGTTTTTCTTATCGAACAAAAAACTGATCGCTTATCAACTCGTGTCAGCTCAGGTCATATGAGTTATGAGTGTCAGCCGTATTATGCAGAGCAGCACAGCTTATACTGAACTCGATTATTTTGTAACATTTTTATTAAAATAAGTTATTCCAACATAATTCAAGTGAAAACACTATAATTATTAAAAATTCTTAAATAAAAATGAATCTCTTTGTTTAAAATTTGAGCTATCACATTCTGTCAAAACAAT
>JAQGCS010002324.1:0-10490 GCA_034702105.1 Fuscozetes fuscipes
ATTTAATTGTTAAACTTTTAATGTAATTTAAAAATTTCTCCAAAAGTGATGAGAAATTTTTAACGAGAAATATTTCTAGAAATATTTCTCGAAATATTTCTGAGAAATTTTCTCTGTGCCAACTCTATTTACGGGGAGGAGAAACAAAGATCTTCTGATGGCCTGTCTTGAGAATACACGAACCACTTTATCTTTGCTAAGATTATGGCCAATGATAAAAGTGAATCCTTCGAAGTTAGGGCTTCGAAGATAGACTGCAGTCAACTGTGCCGTCGAATAAAAAAATACTTCAATATATGCCTCAATAGAAAAGAGTATACAGTTTTTTATTGTCTTCTCGTCACTACTTTTTGCAGTTTAAATCTCTTACTCGCCGTTACCAGTGATGAGTCACTGGTTGCCAATAAAGCCAGTGTCTCACCATTATAGCCATCCCTACATATGACTGAATAGTTTAATATGACTCAGATATGTGTCCAATACGTGCGAATAAAGCTCTTGAGATGAGTGGATACTCGTCATTGAATCTAAAGATACAGTGATTTGCGAATCGATTGTTTCAATCTTAATAATTCATTAATCTTTTGGCGAAATATTACTTTTTTGACGATTGCATTATTTCTATTAGAAAATAACCGTTAGTTTGAAGCCATTACTCATTTTTGAGTCAGCGATCGATCAAAAGCCTTATTATAAGGACTTATTTGACAGCAGAAGACGACTGAACGGAATGAACGGAACTTTCAAAAGTAGACTCCATTCAAGTCTAATGTTTCTCAAAATTGTCAAAATTTTACAGAACTTTATTAAAACGTTAGGCAATAGAGGGGTCTATTGAGGGGTCGTTGAGTAGAGTGTTGTAAACGACTGTCGACTATATGAAGACATTATCGCCTCAAACATATCTATTCAACCGATTCTTATCTAAAACTTAGAGCACCGATAAAAGTGTAGTTGTATTAAACCATATCTCAAACCCAAAAGGCTGTGCTCTTCAACTCTATGCTGTACTTACATCAAAATTTCTCCAGTTTAAGGTTATAACACCAATTTGGACATTTTAAACCTAAACAAATTCATATTAATTAATTAAATGAAACATTGGAGACACACCAATTACTTGGTGCCACATTCCAAAATAATTATTTTGTCCTTGCTTACTTGAGATTTCTCAATGAGTTTAGTATAGAGTAAAACCTCCAAATAGATGAACAATTGGTGACAAATCTTTTGCTTTATTGACAGGTTCATTCAAATTGATTTAAATTTGCAATTATAATTCTTATAATGAAAATGTATATAATTAAAAATATATACTGGGCTATTTTGTCTAAATCGAAAGATTTTCAATAAGTTTTCACAAAATTCCTTGACAATTTTCAAAGTAGTAATCGAGAGGTCATTTAACATTACAAATCACATAAAAGAATTTGATGCCAAACCCTTAACTTAATGGGAAATTTGCATATTGAGTGGGTGCTTAATCACAAGTTTTACAGTATATGCTTTCTCTTTGCTGTTAAAAAATCAATTACTCGATTGAACTGATGGCTGGTCTTAACATTGAGTGTAATACGATTTTAAGACAACTATTATTAACATTTAATTACTTAATTAAGTTTTAATTTATTCGTTGCGACAAATTTGGATTAATCGAAGCATCGATAATTGTTTCGGATCATCAATTTGGGTCTCGTTTTACCTCAAATCTCAAATTATATGGAATCAGAGGCTATTATCATTTGCTTGAACATTTCAAGTAAAACGCCTTATCTCTAATCAATTTTCAATTTATTCGAAATGCATTCGAAATCAAATTGAATTTATCGCACATATCATAGACTTTATATGAATTGATTCTTAACTGGAGGCACTTGGATATGTGCAGGCCATAGTCATGCCATCAAGGTCAAGTGACTTATCCATGTAACAAATTTCGTCCAACATTACCACTAAACAAATATTGAAAATTAATAAATTGGATAATCTAAAATGAGAGTTAACCTTACTCAATTAAGTTATGCTAATTAATTATTAAAATAGTTATTAATAAAATATTTAATTTCTCAAAAATCAGCCATGTTTACACTTGAATTTGTCCTTTTGGCGTTTAGTGGAATTTGTGAGAGGGCTAAGTCACTTGGCTTAGATATTGCAAGCTCACTTCTAAATAAATAATGATATTTTTTAGAGGAATTGAATTCAAAACATTGAAATCACTTTTTATGGCAATCGATTCGATATCACGTATTTCACAAATTACCGATACTTTTGAACCAATTTTGCTTCAATTAATTGTTTGCCATTTAATACTCAAACCAACTAATTCTTTGATAAATTACACAATTCTTTTAATATATGAGTTTGTTGGTATGGTTGCAGGGGTGCCGAGAGGGAGGTATAGCTCAAATACCCCCTAGTTTTTGAGCTCGAGGGAGCCCCCTAGATTTGAGGCAAATCGGCCCCCCGCGAAGCGAGGTGGCAAATATTAGGAAAAAATTATCTCTCGCTACCTCCCCCTCGAAATTTGGAGAGTCCAAAAAAACCTCAAAGGGGGACCCCTTGTGTTTTTTCCCGACGAGTGAGGAAAATACCCCATATACCCCCTGATTTTTTAGTCTGAGGGACCCCCTGAGGTCGACCAGTCTCGGCACCCCTGGTATGGTTGCTATGAAAAGTGACGTTCCTGACTGCTACCCATTAAATGACTCCTCGTAAATAATTTCGAATAATTTTTTACTCGAGTTAATATATATTTTCAAAGATTTAATAGAAATTTAATAAATTCAGTAGAAATTATGATCGCAATAGATTAGTAGCCGACTGACTCCAGGCAATTCAAAATTGTTTAATTTGTATTCATATTATTTTAATTTATTCAAACTCTTTTAATTTAAAAATTGAAATAAATTGCAAATATTTTTCTCAATTGATTTCATTAATTTATTAAATAAAAGCACTTATTTTTACTCCAATTAATAATTATTTATCGAATATTTTGAAAAATTGAAGAAATAATTTATGATATGATTGTAAACAACGAAGTGATGAATAGATGTTTGAATTTAGTTTAACAACGATTATAAAAACAGACAAAAGATATTTAATGACATTTAGAGTATATGTTCTTTTATATTAGAGCTCTATCTAAGTCGGATTGATTTTTCAAATCCGATCCGATCCGAAATTTTCAATATAGTCAAGTTATACATAAATTAGTTTTAATTGTTTATTCACTTAATCACTTGCAATCAGGGATGCCCAAGGGGGATCGACGAATTATCCCCTAGAGCCGAAAATTTGGCATTATCCCCCCTAGAATTTTTCAAAATTTTAGCATTACAAGTATAATATCTTACGAGTTATACGAGCGAAGCGAGGCGGCTTGTATTTTACCTTGGTATTGGCTTGTATTTTATCCCCCTTTCTGTTTTTTACCGAGCAAAGCGAGGCTTCAGGATCCCCTCTGCCGATGCGCGGAGTGCTCAGGCTTTTCTCTCATTTAAACCAAAAAAATGGCCGAAAACATAGTTAAAACTGAATTTAAACTAAATTAACTTAATTAGAACTTAGAGAAGTTTAGCCATTTTACCAAAAATTACGTCATTTTGAGGTGAGAACAGCTGCCATTTTACCCTCCCCTATACCTTCTGAGGTCGAGTAGTTTGGCCATCAGTACATTAGTTTCAATCGTAATGATTTACAATATTTGTGAATAAAATTATTATTTTATATAAAAATGTTAAGCGATTGAAATATCGTGAATAACAGTCATTCGGCGAATATTCAATTTATCGAATGATAAACATTTGAATAAAAAATCAATGTTTCGATAAACAACCAAATTGTTTGTCTTTAGTTTTTTGTAAACATTTGGTAAGAAAACAATTGCTTAAAAAATGGTAATTATTTGAGATGATGGCGCCTTTCATAGTGAAAACAATTACATCTTTTAAAGATTAAGTTTTATGGGGCTTTACTGCGAGAAAAAAATATTAGAAATTAATAGATCACATTTTGGGAGGTCTAGTATTCATTAAACAGCCCTAAACTATGCCGATCCTGTTTTCTATTAGGTATTTTCAGTCCAAATCTGGTTCTGAAAACAAAATTAGAAATTAGATATCAAATGAAATATTATTTTGTGGGCATTGGCTCTGATCTTAGATCTGGTTTTGTGAGCGTTAGTGTGGCGTAGGCTCAAAACCAATTATATAATATCCTATTTTAATTAAAATCTCCTCAAAAGTAATATGCACTTGTAATCTGGTTTTCATAAAATTTTATTTTCATGCTCTTTTTTATAATAACAGAACTGTAAATAGTGAGTTTGTTAGTTCGAAATCTCATGCCAGATAATGCAAATATTCTATGAAAATATTCTACCTCAATTAGTTCTGGAAAAAATTGACATGTTTTTAATTTTATCTATGGTGAATTATCAATTTCAAGTTCAGTTGATAAATTATTAACAATTTGAGATTATATTAAATCTAGATTGAACTTGCTGTAATGAAAGAGTTCATAAAATAGGTACATGCTATTTAGCCAAAAGTCCTTTCTCTCATCAGATGCACTGAAGTTTTAATACATGTATAATATTATGATTGAATAAAACATCACTAAAATTGAATTATTATTTAGTCTCTCTCTCTCTCTCTCTCTCTCTCTCTCTCTCTCTCTCTCTCTCTCTCTCTCTCCTCTATGGCTCTCTCGTCAGAGTGTTTTCATAAATAAGATGAAAACATTTTCTTCTTTTAAAGAACTCGAAATTAAATAACAAAAAGTCGGCAAAAGAGAGAAAATAAGATTTTATTCGTAAACGTGAGTATTGAACAAAAATAAGATTTTGAACAAAAAAGTGTTGCAAATGTTTGCAGCGATACACAAATCAATTGAAAGAATGTCAAAATGTTATTTTCCACTACTTTTACTTAAACTTTTTGCTGCCTTTCATACAATTTATTTTATATAAGATATACTATAATTGTAATGATGTGAATATTCTCACGAATAGAGCGCGAATTCGAGCCCATTATATGTCGTTTTTTGTGATCTCTGTCTTAAACGAGATGTGATTTGAAGTCTCAGTCATACGATAGTCACTGAATGGAAAGTGAAAAAAATATTGAGCCGAAGGGAAATATTGAAAGCGATGTTCACTGTTTGCCAATAGAGGCGACCAAACATTTTCCTATTCTTTTTGTTTCACTCATATATTCTTAGACTTACTAGGTAATTCTTGTCCCTGACACTCCATGAGATGATTTAAGTTACATTATTGTTTTCAGCATGAAGTTTCCTGTTCAATAAGTTAACTTTCTTTTTAAATCGCCTTGTCCAACCGAAATAATTATGGTTAAGCTTTGTTTTAAAAGATTGATTTTTCTATTTTAAATTAACTATGGACACGATCTAGTAATTATCATCAAATAAATATTTACAAATAGAAAAATTGAAAATTGAATCATTTTTCAAATCCTAATTTAATCGATATTTTATATAAATAGAAAGTTTGAATTGAATCATCAGTAAAGTTTCTATCGATGAGTTACATTGTCAAAAGTTAATCTAAACGTCTACTATAGAAGAAAATCTACTTTGCAAAATTAATTTTTAATTTTTTTTTGGTTGGACATGACAATTCGGAAAAGAAAATGATCTTATTGAATTGTCTTATTCAATGAAATATAATGTTGAAAACAGAGATGTAACTTAAACTCCAGTAGTGGCACAACAAGAATCACCTATTAAGTTTTGTTTTCTCTTCTTTTTTTAGTCGCTTCGATCCACAAATTCAGAGTTTAATGGGTTTTGATTTTTAGGGCAAAGAATGGCAGCGCTCCCAACAAAATCTGATACAATATCAGTGATGTGTACCACAAGTCTCAGAGCAAATGTTTTGTGTAAATAAGTTGCTCGATATACTTTGTTATTCGAGTTTTCATACTCAAACAGAATGATCCTTTCAATATTCATGTGCTTGATGCACTTTAGTAAAAATCTAATATTTGAGAAATAATTTGTGATTTAATTTACAATTAACAAGTTACTAGAACTTTAGTTTGTCAGTAATTAAAAAGATAGCTCGCGTTCTAACATATAAACCCCTTTCTCCTAATGTTTAACTTATATGTGTTTGGTAAACTCTAAACCGCCCCCTAGACCCTCTTAGAGTCGTCGAGTTGGCCATTCCTAATTTTAGTAAATTTTACTAGTACATTTTATGGTTATATTAACATGATGGCCAAGCTCGACGAATTTAAGAGGGTCTAAGGGGGGGAGGGTTTTGGAAAAATTTTAAGGGGTTTAGAAGGTTAAAATCAAATTTTCTCACAAACTAAAATGGCATCTTTTCAATTTTTTTTTATTAATTCTTATTATCGCCCTGCTTATTTTAAGCTACTAAAATTTTTAGAAATCCATGTAAGGCTATGTCGAATTTTTTTTGAAATTTTAATTTACCATTGTATTTTTTCAAAATAATTTTCAATAGTTCATTTTCTCAGTTCATTTAAATTATAGTATTTTTCAAAAAAGGTTTCATAATTTTATCTTTTACAGTCAAAATAGATTGTGAATCACCTATTTCAATAATTATTTCACATTATTGTTGAGGATTTGTATGGTTCTCGAGTTCTAGACCTCGAAAAAGTTTAACTTTTGGGGGTAGGTGAGTTTTGGAAAGTAATTTGTGTAGCTCTGCTGTGCTGAAATGAATTGAGCTGCCCATGAAACGCTTTTTGAATTCGATTTTGATCAGCATTCACGTGATAGTTTTAAATGCTCCTTTTTAATAAAATAATAATTGTAAAGATTTTCTTCTATTTATGTCATTTTGAAGACAAATGTATACAATTGTGGGACATTTGCTTATTTGCTTTTGTAGATAGTTTATTTTAGAATGTTATTTGCTGGTTTAATCCGAAGATCGTTATTCATTAGTTTAGTTAAATTGTTAGAAATGTAATTTCTTGATTCTAATATTCATAATGAGTTTGAATGAGAGTTGGGTTAAATAAAATTGAATTAAAACTGAATTAAATTTTGTATAAACTGTGTTTCACCAAAGCTGCACATGTTTTCAAATTGGGTTTAGTATCAAATACGTATAGGAATTAAGAAAAGGGTCGGGACTAATGCCTGCACTAGGATTTAGATAAAGGGTTTAAAATTAACGGACTTATTCTATGATAGGCCTCGAAATTCTTAGTTCTGTTTGACGTGAGAGGTGTAGGTTTAGATGGAACATCCTTTAAGTGGTCGATTTTTAGGAATTTTTTCAATTGTTTTGATTTGCATTTGGAAAATATTTCGATCGCATAAATCGATTATCACTGAAAAGAATTTTAAATTAATTTATTTAAATTAAATTATTGTTTTCAAAGAGAATTTAAACAAAATTCAGAGCAAAATAAAAGCTTTGTTTGCTTTCGAGCGATGCTTCGGAAGACGACAAAAAACGAACTCTTATTTTGCTTCTCTTAATCATTACATAAAAAAAAGTATTTTATTACTTCTTATAACTTATTATATCATATATTTCTTTATAAGAGTGAGAGCTCTCCAATAACTGGTGTAATAATATATGTTTGGCACTCGTATTCATAATGCAATTTTGCGACACAAGAAAAGTCTACATTTAAGTAGAATTACAAATAATTCTACATTTTTTGAGATTTTCTAGTTTTGAGTTCAGAGCTCACAACAAATTCTCCGGAGATTTGACTCTTTTTCTCAATGAAAAGAACGGAGATCTCGAAGATTTACAAAGTCTTCAAAACCAGTAAATATATTCACGTTTTTGTATCTCTTCTATTATTTTTGTTTAAACTGATTTGCAAAGAATGTGCGCTACCAGTGGTTTGATGAGCATATGTATAGCTTACCATTTTGTCCATTGAATATGAGGACCAAATTTGTAAAATTTGATAAACTTCTGGCAAAATTTGGTTTAAACGCTAAGAGAATTCAAGACACGCTCTCTGTTTGAATTGATTGGCCCTTTCTATTGAAATACTCATTGGTTTTGCTGTTTTGCTCCTCTTTTTCTTCATTATTCTATTGTCTTGCATAAGGAAATTGACTCAAATAAAGGCATCGCTTCACTACAGGATATGAATATAGAGTCAATAAAATTGATTCTTTTCTTCTCTTTCGTCCACACATTGTCTGAATGTTTGATTTGAGTGCAAAACACAGAGAAATGTCTGCTTCGCTCATACATTGTGTTCCCCTTATATGTGGCTCTGATTAGTTTGTAAATTACTTTTATCACTATTACTAAAGCGCTTCACAACCCTCTGATTGCACTCAACAGCGGCTGATCATAGAATATATGGGCATTAAGTGAAAAACAATACTAAAAATTGAATATAAGTGCAAAGCTTCAAAAAATATCCCTTTAAGATACATTCTAGTGATTGAGCATGTTAATCGACTCAAATATTTTGCCAAATCAAACAAAAATAGTCGTCACATAATTTCCATTTATTTAAATCTCTCTATATTTTTGAGACAAAAAAACAATTTGAAGAAAAGTAGTTTTCAAATATTACTTTTGTGAGAAGTTTTCATTTAAACGGAGTATTATTTTAATCATTTTCTTACTTCAGAGACTATTTAGTAATTGAAATTGATTTGAATTTCTCTCTATTTTTAATTAACAGAACTGAATATAATGAGAACTAAAATTAGAATAAAATTATTTGTATAAATACAATGAGAGATAATTAATTAAAAGCAGTATATTTGCTGTTTCTGCAGATAATGCAAAGTTTACAAAAATTAATTGAAAGCTATTCTTTTAATACATTTGTATTGAAAAAGTTCAACATTCAAGTTTTGTACATAAAAATCAAATATAATCCTCCCAAACATTGTATATAATTATGAAGAGGTAGTCATTTATTCCATTTTATCCCAAACCCGTTGAGATTCTTTTGATTAAGATTTTAACTTTTTATTTCACTTTTACTTAATATTAAGCGAATGGAGTGATGGCCTCTAATTTAGTTTAAAACTAAATCAATGATAATCAAGCAATTCGATTTTAGAGGGTACAGGTGGATGTATTTTCGCCAAGATCTTAAGGAAGGGTAAGATAGCAGAAATCTGGTTTAAATTCAGTTATTCAGCCTTAATTTATTTTAAATTGCCATAGTTCGGTTTAAATTCGGGAATTTTGGTTAGTTTTGCTATGAAAAGTTAAAAAAATGGCTAGGTGGGCATATGTCGGAATTCGCAAAGCAATTGGAATATTTTGACTTTGCTCCCTTGATTATCTCTCAACTAAATATAATAGTTATAATAGTTTATTCACTTGCAACACTCTGAATAAGTTATTGTGTTATTACTCGGCTGACCAAGCGTCAAGAAACTCCCTTGACAACAAGGAATTGAGATGCGCATCAAGGATCAAGGATAGGAATTTTCCTTGATATAGAAACGTCAAGGAATAAATGTTTTGACTTTTCTTTAATAATGATAATTGAAAACTGTATAAAAAACAAAAAAATATTCGAATATTAAATCATTCAAAAAATTGATGCTTAAACAAAAATTTTCATATAAATTGTATAGAATTTAAAAATTATATAAAATCTAATAATAAAATTCTTAAAACTTTGAATTCTAAGCAAAAATATGATTTCTTGAAATAATTGTTATTAAAAATTGACTAAAAACTAATGTCAAAGAATTTTTTATTCAGTTTCAAGGAATCAAGTAATTAGACTTGGTCAGCCGAGTTATTACCCTTTTTGGACATAGTTTTGATGTTTGTATTGCCGGCAAATTTGCTATGGTTTGACTTTTATTAATTCATTCAAATTATAAAAATTTAAATTAACAGGACTGCTTTTCGAGAATCTGGAATAATTTCAAACAAGGTACCCAGAGTCACAACATCAGGTGAAGGGATTTGTTGTATAAGAAGTTCTTTCCAAAACATTCTGTTAAGGTCAATGTAGAATTTTCGAAAGAATCCCAGAAATTATTCCCCTAGCTTGGATTCTACAAAAACCTAGAAAAATTGTAGGGGCAGTGATTTAATCACAAACCTAAGGGATCCGCTCAAGTTCAAATTATTTGTCAGACTATGTCCCTTTGCCCACCCCTGAGCTGAATCTATGACATCAACTCTTCTTAGCCAGGCGTTTTCCAAAATTCTCAAACTCAGGGAATTTCTTAAAATTCCCTTATTATATGAAAGTCGCCATTTAATTACATTTACTAAATACGGTTTAAGTCCAGTTTCGGCATCGATTTGCACCAAAATGACTGCAAAAAAAGAAAAAATATCATCTTATATTTTTGATGTCTTATTTCAAGGCTCGTGAAAGTTAAGCCTTGAAATTTAGAAGTCAGATGGTTATGACTTGAACATCTTGCAAGTGTTCGTGATAACTCTTAACTAGTGTATTAAAATTGGAAAGTTTCTAGAAATTTCTTGAGTAAAATTTCTCTGAGAAATTTTATATAATTATTAA
>JAQGCS010002325.1:0-10488 GCA_034702105.1 Fuscozetes fuscipes
CAAAAATTATACTCAAATCTAGTAATGGGTTCGAAATTAGTAACAAAGTTATATTTTTCATGTATGACCTCCATGACCACCCTGGCAACTTTCTATTTAACACAAACGATAGAATTGATTGAAAGGTGAGTTACGTTTTATGTGAATAGGGTTTAAGTTTGACAAAAGTTTATAAGAATTTCGTCACAAAATGCAATACAAACCAAATGAGTGAATGTCTAAGAGATGGCATTCATTACAAAAGCGATTCACTCATTGATTGGTTGAATCCTTACTTAGAAATCAAGTGATTTGGCGCTCATTTCTCCCAAACATTCAATTAATTAAATAGCGTTTCATTTGATTTCAATTAATTGTTTTGATTTAATTTTAACCACAATTATGGCTCAAAGATATAAATCTCGACAAAAGAATAAAGAAGTGATGGACATCCAAATGGTGAGCGACAATGAGAGTGAGATCACTGACAACACCGCTAATAATGAATGCAATGACGAAGAATTGGAACAGACTTTCACTCCTATCAACAAATTGGAGGTAATTCTTACAAAAGGCTTCTTATTCTCTGAAAACTTATTTTAAATCAAAATTTGTTTTATAATTAGGGGAACGGCATAACAGCTCTGGATGTGAAGCGTCTTCAAGAGGCGGGTCATCACACCGTTGAGTCCGTCGCTTATGTCACTAAAAAATGTTTGGAGAAAATTAAAGGAATATCCGAACAAAAGGCCGATAAGATAATCGCTGCCGCAATGAAATTGGTTCCGATGGGGTTCTCGACGGCCACCGAATATCACTTAAGGCGTTCCGAAATTGTTTTGATTACAACCGGTTCTAAAGATCTGGACACTTTATTGAAGGGTATTATTGATTGAATCGATTATATAATAGACCAGTGGATGACCTTTACTTCAGGCGGTATCGAAACCGGTTCCATAACAGAAATGTTCGGTGAGTTCCGCACAGGAAAGTCCCAGTTATGTCATATGCTGTCCGTCACGTGTCAGCTGCCAATAGATATGGGCGGCGCTGAAGGCAAATGTCTTTATATCGACACCGAAGGCACGTTCAGACCCGAAAGGTTTATAGACATCGCCCGTCGATTCAATTTGAATGAAAACCATGTATTGGATAACATCGCATACGCGCGCGCCTACAACAGTGACCACCAGACACAACTTCTCGTCGAAGCCGCAGCCATGATGTCAGAGTCCAGATATGCTTTACTTGTGGTGGACAGCGCTACGGCTCTCTACCGAACAGACTTCTGTGGGAGAGGAGAGTTGGCGGCGCGTCAAATGCATTTGGCCAGGTTCATGCGAATGCTTCAAAGACTGGCCGATCAGTTCGGTATTGCAGTCCTAATCACTAATCAAGTTGTGGCTAACGTTGACGCCAGTGCTGTCTTTTCGGCCGATACTAAAAAACCAATCGGAGGGCATATCATAGCTCACGCTTCCACTACTCGACTGTACCTCAAAAAAGGCAAAGGAGAGAACAGAGTTTGTAAAATTTACGATTCTCCAAATTTGCCCGAAGCCGAGGCCCACTTCTCTATCAATACCGACGGCATCGGAGACGTCAAAGAATAAACTACTTTATGACAATTTTCTATTCACTATTTGACCACAAAGTAAACAATAAACCATAACATTTAACAAACGCTCGCTATTAATAGTTCGGGAAAACGGTATTCGTTATAATTAATACATTTATTCGGAATATTTGAAAATCATATCAAATAAGGGGTGCTTTTATACTATTGGTTATAATCTGATTACTAATGAAGAGAGCCGTTAAATATAGTGGTTTATCGTACTTTTGTAAGTTTATAAACGATTTCCAATTTATTGAACCAGTTTTTGATTATTTGTCTGTTAATCGAGTGATGAGTTCACTAATTCACTAATTTTATTGCAAACAATATATTAATAAATTGATTTTATAATAGAATTTCTATTTATAATTGAAATTTATTTTCCTTAAATCTAAGACCAAATACAGTAATTGTAATCATTTTTGAACTAATAATAGATTTGTAATAAATCCTAAATAACTAACAATTGTTTGAGAAATGAAATCAAATTAAGTTTAATCTATTTATTTGTCGTTTTCGAAGTCTTTGGGGTTCTTCCTCTTTAGCCGTTCGTTCTCTGCCTCTCCCCAGAGGTAGACGAGGTAGGCGTGAATAAATGCGGGGCCGGCAAAAGGCGCCACAGAATTAAAGTCCCGTTTGAAGCCTTTCCAAGAGTTGGCCAAATAGTTGGGAAACGCTTTCTGTTCATAAGGTGAGAGTCTTATGTATATAATATTGCGAACGAACGCCAATTTGCCGAACACTTGACCTCCCATTTCAACCAAACAGCTCTCAATTAACCAAAGATATCCCTAATTTAGTCAAAATCGACAATTTTCTCTAAGATTTACACCAATGTTGATGCAATTCTCTCGAGTCACGTGACAACTATCCAAATGTCAAACATGAGTCGATAGTATCCCTACAAAAAGTCAGTACAACAGTCGAATCGCAAAATTGCTCACTAAGTCAACTTGCAAATATTACATTAATCAATAAATATGAGAAAAGGTTTAATTTTTAATCAGATTAATATTTATGACTTATTTTAGTTACTAATAGACTTAATGATCTTTTATGGGAAACAAACAAAAAGATGTAAAACTTTATTAAAGAGTAATTTTGTGTCACGTAATGACTGAACGGACAAATGTTTGGCAAACGATTTCAAAATGATTTGCTTTCGTCTTATCTTTGATTTTGATTTGAAAAGAGTTTAAAATTTAAGCTTTAAATTCAATTTCTATTCAGTTTTGTTATCAAATGTTTGCTTTGAATTGAAATTTGTTGAAATGTCGGTCAAAGGAGGAGTTTGTGTCGACAATTACGTAAGTTTTGTCTTTAAATCTATTAAAACAGATTTTTGTTTATCATTTGGTTAAAAATGGCTTAAATTACAGGAACTCAAGTTTCTCGAACTCAAGAAGTATCTCATTTCAAGCCAAGGAAGCAATGGATTCAATTGTGTTGCAATCGATAATAACCAGCAAATTGTTTTCGTAATAAATGACAACAATTTAGTTGTCATTCAATTGAGTGCTTTATTGTCATTCGAATGGAATAAATCGGTTGTCAATGAGATCTGTCAACAGTTCCAACACTTTTCTATTCCACTTACTTTTAAACCACATTTCATTTCGCTTTCGGCCAAAGGTTTCGGTAATAAATTAGCCATTTGTGGAACCGATGGTCAAAACGGATCATTCATTGTATTCTTCGATTTAAACGATATCTACAGAAATCAGTCAAAGGTTTGAATAAAATGAAGTATAAAACAGTTATCTTATTGAATGAATTTTACACTTTAGTGCTGTCCCTTCAGTCGTATAAATCTAATGAACAGCAGTGGTCTCGTTTCGGACTTTGCTTGGCATTCAGAGTTCTTAGACAATCAGTTGGGCTGTTGTCTAACTGATGGATCTCTTTTGATAATATCAATTGGTGACATTGAGAACAAAACGACGTCCATTTTGTCATATTTGCCGCCAACGAGTAATTCGATGAGTTTGTGTTGGTCTCCAAAAGGCAAACAACTGGTCGTCGGCCATAAGAGCGGATACTTTTCTCAATACAAACTGATTAATGGCCAACAATTACAAGAAGTAAAGAAAACTCATTTGAAATCAAATCTGAACCAACACTCAGTCATATCAATCAAATGGATTGTTTCGTCATTGTTTGTGGTGGGAGTTACTAAAGATTTGTCTCAAACAGAAAAGGATACTCATATTCTTCTGGTTTCGACTCCAACTAAAGCTGAGCCCATATTCGTAGACTTTGGACCTCTTTGTTTAGACAATTTTGATGTCCAATTCTTCTATAAAATAAATCTATTGCACTTCAATAATGTTATTCTGTGCTCGACTTCATTGACTTCCGAAGTGACAGTTCTCGGATGTGATGCAAATAAAGATATATCAGTTCCCGACAATTGGTGTCAATGGATATTAGAAGACAGTTCTCGTATTGATTTACCGATGGATAGGGATGGAAACGACACATTTTTTAGAGGAATCGCAATTTCAAAGGGAACTCAAAATGTTTACAAATTGAGTACAACTGAATCCTATGGAGGGATGAATACTCCACTCCTTTTTGTCTATAACTCTTCTGGAGTTCTTGTGCCTTATCTTATTATTGATAAATCAGGTCATATCAAATCAATGACTATCCCAAACATAGTCAAACCTGCAACGAATATTCCATCTCTTCAGCCAACCCCTCCCCGACCAAATCCTATGACCAGTACTCCTATAATACCAAATACTGTGACCCATTCAGCGCCTCAGCCCAGAACTACTATTTCTTCAGTGGGTCCGTTGACGCCAGTACTCATTTCACATTCAGTCCAAAATAGAGGAATATCTTCAGTTTCGCAAACACCTAAACCAAACACTCCTTTGGCTTCAAACAAACAAACCGTTAGTAATGAAGTTAAGTCAAGAGACAGCACAACTCAATCCACTAAAAGTTTATCTTCAAATGAAAACACTAGTGTTGTCGCAAATGATTTATATATTAATGCCATAAAAGAACAGATAAATGAATTCAATAAAGTTATAAACGAAACAAAGAGAAGGTATCAAAAATTTGAGATCAAAATTGGGTCAAAAGAGGAACAAATCAAACTCAGAACTGATTCAAGACTTTTAGAGGAAGTGCTCAAAGAACTCAAAAATAATTTCAAGGATTGTTCCAAAGACACATCCATATTGCAGTCGAGTCTAATCGAGTCTTTTTCACTGTTAGAAGAGGCCAAGTCTATTATGGACAGGAATGTCGATCCCAAGTATAAGAGTTTACTTAAACAGAAAACACTCGATCCCATCACTACCCGAATGATGCAAAGAATGCATGATTTGAACGATTATATAGAAACTCAATTAAGAGAATTGGATGCGAAGTACGATCAGGAATGGTATGAATGGCTCGAAACCAGAAAATCACTTAAAGCGAAGAAATCAAATCGATTGCAACAAAATTCTCGCTTAGAATTGATTTATAAATCTGTTTGTAATAACGACAGAGTTGTCAATGCTTTGAGACAAGAATTGGATGTCTTAGAGAAGTCTTCGACATCAAAATTGAAAACTTCTTCTTTCAAAGGGCAACAAACAAGTCCTGAGAGACAAATTATGGACAAATTATCGCAATCATTGGCCAAAAGTTCGCTCAAAGAAATTCCTGAAGACATGTCAAGTGACAGACCTTTCAAATTAAAAAGTATTTCTCAGCAAAAGAAGAATAATTTGCGAGAATTCTTCGAAAACCGAAAGGTTCCGTTCAGGCGTTCTGTCGACAATTCCTCGCGTTTTATATCTGCCATCGAAAAACTTAAACAAAAACAAAAACCAATTCTGTCCCCGAAAATTGATTTGTCCTCTGCTCAGAATAAAATTGAATTTGATCATAGAGAATTGAATTCCAAAACTCACATCAAATCAATGGATAGCAGAGTGAATAAAATTGTTGAACCGAAGGCAGAGAAGAAAACAATTGAAAAGACAATAATTGACGAAAAATCAGAGGGAAAGTCCACTCCTCTTCTAAACTTAAAACTCATTTCTCAGCCTTCGATAAGTCCACCGAAAAGCAGTGCCATAAAGCCTTCGGATATTTTGTCGACAAAGGCATTAGATTTCAGTTTAAACACAATTCAGTCTATAAGTGCTCCAAAGCCAACAATAACAGCCCCCACTTCGCAGACTTTGAACCTTAAGTTACAGCCCATAACACCAGCGGTAGATTCTATTATATCCACAAAAACTAAGAACGATTCGCCTAAAAGAAGTGAAGTCCAGCGAGAAATTCATTCGCCCGGCTCCAAAAGTGTGAGCTTCGGAAACACTACAATTATTACTCCAATTGAGACGACTGCTGACGAGAGTTTCAAATTGGATACCGTATCAGAAGAGTCTGAAACTACTGAGAATATTTCGACGGCCAACAGTCCCTTCACTGCATTCAAAGGGTTTGGAGGATTTGGTTCAAATGAGTCCAAACTGTCGTTTAATTTGAATCAACCGAAAATTGGTTTTAGTTTCAATTTGGCCGCAAATGCCATCAAATCTAATGATTCTCTTCCTAAATATGAAGACATAAGCCCTCCCTCTACTCCCCAGAAAACTAATCCACAAAAAATAGATGAAAAACAAATTATAGTCACATCTCCTCCAATAGACACGCAGTCATCGAAACCATTTTCTTCTCTTAACACAAATCTTACGACACAAACAACTGACCAAAAAGAGAACAAAACAACCGAACCGTCAATCCTTCGATCTCTTATTACAAATGTGTCCAAGGCTGATTCAACTACAACCACTGTTCCTGTTATGATACCGATATCTGTGGCTGCGACCGATCCAAATGCAACGACTGGCACTACATTTTCTTCATTAACTTCAACTCAATCTACGGCGCCTACAATTAGTAACCTATTGAGTGATAAACCCGTGGCTGAAGCGCAAAAGTCTGCACAGATTTCCTCTCCATTCAGTAGTGCACCTGCTTTTGGACAGACTACTCCATTCGCATCAACTTCTTTCAGTTTCGGAAATGTCTCGACTAATGTCAATTCAACTCCAACTCCAGTATTCGGTTCGAACGTGAGCTCAACCACTGAGTCTAAGGGTTTGTCGTTTGGATTTGGAAACAATCAAAGCACTGCAGCCACAAACCCGACCACAGCTTCGGGTGCCAGCGGATTGAGTTTTGGTCAGCAATCATCTAATTTGAACACTCTTTCATTTTGTGGGTTAGGGGGTCGACCCAACCCTGAAAATGCATCAAAAAACACTTTTGGTGGCGGGTTTTCTAATCCTCCTCTACAAACAGGCCTTGCTTTTAATAGCAGTCCCCAGACATCTCCTTTTGGTATTAAGGCCTCTCCCAGTGGAACATTTGGAGGCAGTTTCAGTACTAATTCAGCGGGTGTCGCACAGACTGGTTTCGCAGCTTTGGGTGCTTCCAGTCCTCAGCAGAGTCTACAACAACCAGTTTTTGGCGGTTCTCCTACATTTGGGGCTACACA
Organism: Fuscozetes fuscipes; assembly: GCA_034702105.1. Lineage (NCBI taxonomy): Eukaryota > Metazoa > Arthropoda > Arachnida > Sarcoptiformes > Ceratozetidae > Fuscozetes > Fuscozetes fuscipes. The sequence goes on from JAQGCS010002325.1 coordinate 7,110, forward strand.
ACAACCTGCCTTTGGTGTCTCTCCAGCTTTTGGGGGTTCACCAACTTTCGGTGGCCCTCCTCAGCAATCAGGGTTTGGAAGTGCCCCAACCTTTGGAAGTGCTCCAACTCTTGGAACAATGGGTGCCTCCGCTTTTGGCACTCAATCTCCTCCTGCTTTCAATACAAACAATGCGTAGGGTTTCCATCAATTCGTTTATATTTAAAATTCATTAATTTGTGTTTTATTTGTAGATTCAGTGGTTCGGCCGCCTCTGGACTCAGTTTCGGAGCGCTCGCATCCAGTGCTCAACAACAGCAACAAAACACATCGCCATTCAATTCTGGCTTTTCATTCGGTGGAAATGCCGACAGTTTTTCATTCACTCAAAGAAGAAAATAATTGTATTTTAATTCAAAAATTCAATTTAATTCAAATCAATTAAAACTAATTTTTGTGTTTTGCTGTCAAACAAATATTTATTCTTTGTATCATAAAAACACATTTAACTGCAATTTAATCAAAATTTAATATCTTTCAACGAATTAATTCTAAGAATGTCGGGGAACTCATTCGTCACTCTATTTTCAGGCCTTTCAATTACTACAGATTGAAGGTTGGCTTTGATGGCACATCTGGCTTCTGCAGGGCTGTCCGTAATGAACAATACTCTGTCCACTTGGATCCCAATGCTCTTTGAAATAATTTTATAACTGTCCGTCTCTTTCTTCGATCCAATGGAAGTGTCGAAAAAGTCATCAATTAATGAGTAAATGTTTCCGTGGATTGTATTCGCAAACAATAATTTCTGAGCCAATTTCATACCCGAGGAAAAGATGAAAATTTTGATACCTTTCGATTTCCAACTGTGAAAACTGGGAGCGACATCGTCATAGACATGACCTTTGATCCGATTGTTTTCATATGCCCAGAGCCAACACAACAACTCAAAAAACTTCAGTTCAGACGTTGATTTGTCGTTATTCATCTGCCACTTGATATTATCAACTACCGATTTAATAACCTGTTCTTTACTACCCACTACTATTGAAGGCATTCCTGGATAGTCGCCTGAGTTCGATATTTTCCGTAGATTTCGGATCAATTCTTTAGTTTCTGGTAAGTCGTAAGTATTGTCCAAAAACTTTCCAAAACTACTTTCAATGATTGGAAACAATGTCTTCGAAATAAAATTGGGATCAGTTGTTGTGCCGTCGATGTCAAGAAGGATAGCCTCTGGTTTTCGAATAAGCTTTGATTTTGAACTTCTTTTAGTCGACATTTTTTGTGTAAATTTAAATCAAAACTTAATGAACTGTTCGACACTTTTGAAAAATAGTTAGATTTGATGCCAACAATTGATTTTTGATTGAATTCATGCATAGATTGAAAAAATTCGCAAAAATATAAAAGTAAAAACTAATGACTAGAGCTTCACATTTAGTGCGATAAAAATTCTCGCTCTTGGTATTTATTATTTAAAATTAAATGAAATAAAAGAAGAAGTTTCAGCAAGAGGGAGGGAGAGAGAGAGAGAGAGAGAGAGAGAGAGAGAGAGAGAGAGAGAGAGAATTGTCACGAACAATGGATTGTTTCAGTTGTCTATAAACTATAATACAGGCATTTATTTGTTTTCACACACATATTGATGTAAGTCCTAACCTAAATTCTGTGCCTGGAGCACTTTAAGTGGTTCACCTTTAAATTGTCAGAGCTTTGAGGGGATGGGAGGACCGAATATCATATCGAATTTTAATGGCAATGAAGGCCATCATTATTATAATAACAGCGTATTATTAATGCCATAATTTTATGAACTTCTGTTAGAATCGAAATCCTATTTCTCACAAATGGAAAGATTTGCCACAAATAGTAAAGACTTCATTTGAATTCACACTATATTTAAAAGTGTCTCCTATTCAGTGAAATTCAAAAAGGCTTTCCTCATAGAGTCGTCTATTTTATAGCACATTATTGTTTGGTCTAATCTTTTAGTAAAATCATTGCAAAGTATTGCTCAAAAATCGTAATCATTTCGAGGACTGGAGTCCTAACACTTTTATCGAATGCAATGAAAGTGATATCAAGTGTTATAATTACACGAATTTTCATTTTTTGGTCGTTTTGTTGTAAAAAGTTTTATAACCATTTTATTTAATAAATTTGTGATAAATATGTTTTAGTTATTATGTTATTTTATGACTGCACGTGATTTTATTGGCCATAATATATATATTGCTCTCAAATTATTGTTTCATTAAACTTATTATTTTTGATGATCTGATGAGACTTTTCGAGTGAAGTCATTAATTGAACAAAAAGTCAAACATTTGTGGTCTTCTCATAATTGATGACTAAATAATAGAACATTAAATCTTTTGAACAATTTATGTAATATTTTTCAAAATAACTAATTATATGTTTTATTAGAAAATATCGAGTTTTCGAAGTTTTTTCTTCGCTTCGATTCCTGTATTCCTTGAGTTAGGCCTTCGATATATTTTTCAGTGCAAACAATATGTGACAAAAACTCAAATTCAGTCACAAAACAGTTTAAATTATTATCTAATAATTTTCTAATAATTATTAAAACAAAGATTTTATTCATTCAGTGATTTTCAATACCTATCGATAAGATGTCTGCAGAACCTCCGCGTGAAATGGTATGGATATGATCTTTTTAAATAATTTCACCTATAAAACTGTACTATAGAATGACAAGGTCGGCTTTGTTGATCTTAGTTGGGACATTTGAAAATGAGCCCCAAATACCCAATACTTTTCTCCTTAACTTAATTTTTGAATTTGAGTCAAGCATTGATTTATGAGCATAAACTTAGTTACTTAAATATAACTTAAATAAACTTGGTTTTAACCCCAATTTATGATAATTTAAGCCGAATTAAGCTACAGCTATAGTATAAATTGGGATTAGCCATAATTTAGCCCCAAAATGGCCACTTCCATAGATGCTTGATATCTAAATCATTTTTCACACACTAAAGTGAAAAGAGTTGCTTATCTAGCAAATTGATAATAATTCAGATTTACAATCTTAGGTCAATCCTTAGAACAAAATTCAATTCATCTTAAGTTTTGTTTTTCTTTTTATTATTTTCATTTTTCCAATTCTTTAAATCTTATCAGGTAGCTTTTCTAATTTTAAAAGTTTTTAAACTTTTTAAATCTGGGTTATCAAGGTGTAATTTTCCCAAATCCTAAGCTATAATGGGATGAAAAGGAAGACAAAAATCAAAATTTTAATTAGAACTGTCTTCAATTCTACCTCGAAGGTAGTCACTAGAATGGCAAATACCTAATCATACCGTATTCCCGCGCAAACAGCTACATGTCGTTATGAATTGAGGTTGATGATAGTGTCGGTATCCCCGAGGTATAG
>JAQGCS010002326.1:0-10483 GCA_034702105.1 Fuscozetes fuscipes
GTACAAAGGTTTAGCAAGGATTGTACTTCTGTTGGTTATTCGTTTGTACGTTTTTATCATTCTTAAGTTGAGCTGACTTTAATTCATTGAAATCATTTGAAACGCGCGAAAATGATTGTCTTATTTGAAAATCAAACAAAAATTAAATTTCTGTGAAATTCGTTTAAGTTATGATTTTTTACTTTTTGTTAGAAAATAATTTCATTTTATTACTCCTTTTCCTAAATATTTAGTGAAAATGATTTTAGTTTTTTATTATTTAATACTCTTACACATACATTGGATTGAGTCGACCGATCTTTCGTTAACCTGGTACAAACAGTAAGATAAATTGGTATCATTAGATTGATGTCAATAATAATACTGCAATTATTTCAGTGTTTGTCAAAGTTATACAAAAGTTGGTTCATTTCTTCGACTACCGAATGGCACAACTTATGTGTTGAACTCAGAAAACGGCGAATACACTATATTCAGCACAATAATTGAACAAAACGGCAAGATCATTTTGGACACAGGATTAAATGAAGGCCAAGATCCTTTTATGGCAAAGACTTATTTTGAAAGTGTTTATCCTGGTTATTTATGTCGACCACCACCTTTGGGTCGCCTTATAAGTAGTACTTCTATTGGAGATTCCATTGAAATTGGATGCTTTGAAAATAAACCAGATTCATATCGATTCACCATATATTCGATCGACAATAAAGGCTTTCGGTTAAACGAAAGTCAAACGACTAAATTGAATTCAAATTCAAGTATTGTCCAAAGGTTTCCATTTCTTAAAATATTCTTTAAAATCAAACATTCGATTTCTCAAACATACTTGATCAATGCTTTGGTAAAAAAATAATTTCAAATATTCTATCAGATAATTGAATTGGATTTTGTAGGCATATATCAATTGCAGTACTACTGAAATCTGTTTCCTAGTGTTTAAAAAAGACGATATAACCCAACAAAATGTTGTGATTCTATACGACTCAGACGGTTCTCAGAAAGACTTAAAACAAATTCCTAAAGACATACTTCCAAATGCAGTCCTTATTCATAAAACAAAAGATGAGACAAACAATCAGATGATTGCGAAGAATATCACTCTTTATATGTCTTTCGACAATATATTTGCTTTGTATGAAATGATTATAAAAGAAGATATCTCTGTCAACACTAAAATCATTGAAAGCATTCAAAGGAAATCCATTTATAGAGTAATTTGTGGTAATTTTTGAGTGAATTTTAATTTTATCACTCTTTCAAAAGGAGAACAAAAATTGGTTCGGATGTAAGACATCTCTCTGTTTAAATGCAGATATGGATGGCATCACTTATGCGATTGAAAATGCAGTTAATCCAGCATTTCTGATATTCGCTGGAAATTCAATGTCCAAATGGTACCCTAATGAACGAACCTATCCCTATACACCAGAGTTTCTCAATTCAGAGTTTCGTAATATTGATTCTGTTTTTATGGATCCAAAGACTAATCTTAAAACAAAGAAGTTACCGCTCTTTGCCATCAGAGGACAAGATCTAATATATTTGGGCGACACATATGATGTGAACTCAATTTGCAATCTGACGGCTGATTTTAATTCAGTTCCAAAACATTCAGTTTCACAAACTTTCCCACAATTTGTTGGTAAAGTGAATGCCATCACATTTAATGACAAATCAAACGAAATACATTTGTTTAGTGTAAGACAAACGCTATCCTCAATATAATTCTCAAATTGACACTAATCTGAATATTTTTATCCATAAGAACGACACATTTTGGGTCTATTCAAGAGAATCTGAGAACAATTATAAATTTGAAAAGAAGTCAAAACTTTCGGATCACAATCTGCCCGACTATTTGGACGCCGCCTTCATTGATGAAAATGGAGACCAAATTTACATAAAGAATAACTATTTCTTTTGGAAAGAATACGGAATCATTCGAAAACATGTCATTCAAAAGCTGTTCAATTGTTCAGATGATGTCTATTCATACATTGCAATGAATGGACACCAATTCGAAAGTGAGGTCAAAAAATATGATATAATTGACTTCAAAGAACAACCAGTTCCTAAGCCGCCATCACATGACTCATCGCCGACATCAGTGAGTCTTAAAACCACTACAATTACTACTTCGGTAACGTTTGAAACCTTTGAAACTTCCCAAAGACCAGAGACTAAGGGCTTCAAACTTCAAATATGGCATATAATCATTTGTATGCTTCAAATGCTCGTCTCTTTCAATATTTTAATTTCAATTTGCAATTGTTTTAGTGATTTGCGGTGGAATTCTTATTCTGGTAACGTTTGTAGTTGCTTGTTATTTTTGTGGATTCTTTTTGGGTGAGAAACGCGAGTCTTCTCTATCACTCAGAAGAAGAAAATTGAAAGAAAGAGTAGAAAAACTAAAGCATAAAAATTAAAGTCTAAAAGTTTTCAACATTTGTTTGCATTTGTCCCCAAATTTTATTTCCATTCATTATTAGAATAATATAATATTTGAAACTTAATAAAGTTGGAGAGTTTTGGAGAAATGACTTCACCTTATGTTTACAAGTTAACAAATGAAATACTCGAGTAATCAATGGAAGCACGCTCAAATTAATCATTATTCAAAATCAAACGTACAATTCAAAGGAATTAACATATTTTTAATACAAACATTTCGTAAATATTGAATTGAATTCAAATTTCAATTGATTTTTGGTTAGTTCTCAAAAGTGTGAAGAAATGCATTCGATTTTAAGTAAATTAATTGCATTCCATTTATTTGTTTGTATCATATCTTACACTGAGTTTAAGGCTGAGTACAAAGAGTCAGTCAAATGAACTGAACATTTGATTCGACAAAAATATATTTGTTTTCCGAATTTCAGGTTTTGTCAAAAGCAGCCAAAAATTAGCTCATTTCTCAAACTACAGAATAATACAATCTATTCATTGAGCAATGGTTTTGACAATATTGGTGGTAAGCCTGGCAAAGCTGATTGTACAAGGGATTGTCTGATGTCTAGGTCTACGATAGGACAAAATGGACAAATTGTTTTAGAGACACAATTGCAAGATGAAAGCAAAGAATCCCATTTGATTGGAACTTATTTTAAAAGAAATTCTTTCTGCAACATCAGGGAACTACTTATTAGTTCATCTGTTGTCGAAAATCACGTTGAGATCGGATGTATGGCAGCGGAACAATTGGATGGTACAGAGGTAAAAGCGGACAGTCCAGGTTTCGGTTATGAGTTCATTCAATTCAAAATTGAGGACAAATCATTCACTTTTATCAACGCTTCCTTTGATGGCTCTCCAAACCGAAAGAATGGCTATCCATTTCTCATAGTATACGATAAGGCCAAACAATCTCGTCCATTTAAGATAAACGCATTGGTATAACAGAGTATCAAAACATGTATTTAATGTTATAATTGATTTTTCGTGCTCAAGGCATATGTGAATTGTAGTGTCGGAATATGTTCTCTTGCTTCTGTGTGGGGTAACCAATATCAACAAAATGGACTTATACTTTATGATTCTGGCGGTTCAGAGCTGGGCTCAATACCTGAACTTATGCCCAAAGCAATCCTTATTCATGACATCAAAGAAATAACTTATCAGGTTGGACAAGATCTGATCGCAGCGAATAGTATCAGTCTTTATATGTCTTTCGAAAAAGTATTTGCATCATATGAAATGGTTATGAACAGGAATACAAGTGCTTTCTTAGCCATCAAAAGAACATCACTCTATAGAGTATTACATTTTTTGTATATAGATTTTAAACTTATTTTTTAAGGACAATAACATTTGGTTCGGGTGTATGACAGACCTCTGTTTGGAAGCAAATATAGACGCAATCACGTCAACAAATGAGTATTTTCTGATATTCATTGGAAATTTTTTCTGGCAATGGTATCCAATTGGGTACCCGTCCTTCAAAAGTTATCCATTGAAATCCGAAGCAACTCTTTTGGAATCACAGTTTCGTGACATTAACTCCGCTTTTACTGATCCGATCACTTCGCAAGTGTTTGTCATCAAAGGAGAAGATATAATGACATTCAATAACAATACATATAAAGACAAAAAAAAAGTTTCACAAACTTTTTCCCAATTTAGTGGTGAAGTGAATGCCATCACATTTGATCACAAATCAAACGAAATCCATTTGTTTAGTGTAAGACAAATACTGCCCTCAATACTATCCTCAAATTGACAATAACCTGAATATTTTTGTCCCTAAGAACCACACATTTTGGATCTATTTAAGAGAATCGGAGGACAGTTACAAATTTAAAAAGAAATCAAAACTTTCGGATCACAATCTGCCCGACTATTTGGACGCCGCCTTCATTGAAGAAAATGGAGACCAAATCTACATCAAAAGTAATTATTTCTTTTGGAAGGAATACGGAATCGTTAGAAAACATAACATTCAAAAGTTGTTATTCTGTTCCGACAATTATTATTCGTCTCTAAAGGGTTCAGTATTGGGTTCTATGAAAGAATTCTTAATTGATATAAACTTATATGATAAAATTGAATTCAAAGAACAACCCATTCCTAAGCCGAACTCACAACCAATGGTTATCGAAAGTACTACATCGCCAACAACAGTTGAAATCGATAATTCATTCACTACTCCATCAGATTTGTCTGAAACCTCACCGATTTCCGATTCGAAGGGATTTAACCTTCAAATATGGCATATTATACTCTGTTTGTAACAAACATTTTCATCTCATATAATGTTTTAATTTCATTTCAATTTTCAAATGTTTTAGTGATTTGCGGAGCGATTCTTATTGTGGTAGCAATTGTCATCTTTTGCTACTATTGCGGATGGTTTCTTGGACAAAAGCGTGAAAATTCACTTGAATTGAAAAGACAACAACTCAAAGAAAGATTAGGAAAACATAAAAAGTAGAACATTTAAAGCAAAACCTCAACATTTGAAATACTTTTTACTCATTTCTAGTTTGTTGTTCTGTTTTCAATTAAATTTCAATTAATAAAAAATTAAAAGTTATTCTGCGTTTTCATTATTTAAAATTTAATACAATTATAAGATAGCCTTTTATCTCAAATTTCATTTATTTAAAAAACATTAAAATGAATATATTTTTTATTATTTAAATATAAACTCTTGAATAATACTCTTTTTAAATAATAATTAATTACAAAGGTGAAAGTATTGTGATTACTTCAAAAATCATATCCATAAGACATTCACATTTGCTTTGAAACTTAATGTTATCTATTTAGCTTACCTTAGATAAGCTTTCAAGAATATCTATCAAGGATATAATAAAATTGTGAAATAAATGTGAATAATTCATGATAGTACCATTTTTTTAAAAGTTCACTCATATATCAAACATTTAGATATTTATTGACTAAATTCGTCAGTTTTTTCATTAAATCGTTTTTGAGACAAATTATTTGAAATAAACAAAATTGAAATTAAAGACAAATAAATAGACTTCTCATTCGGGAAGTGATTTAATGATTATTTCTTTGCGAAAGTGTTTCTATAGATCTAAAAAAGTTCGGGTTTTACTGTTTTTTGTTTGTAATGTTTTTTGCATCATTGCATTCGTTTCCCATTGAGTCCAACAAAAGTGAAAGCATCGCAAAAAAAACTAAATTAATGATCAATTGGTTTGTAATTCTTTGATCGCTATTTTTACGAAAGCTTTCCTTCGAATGACTGCCTATCCCTTAAAGGAGACAGAGTTTAGAAGCAATTGTTTTGCAAGAGTTATGCCTTTATTGTTGTTAATCGTGTTTTTGTTGTCCCAAAAGCAAAGCAACGAAAACAATGGTTTGTCTAAATTTAAACAATTTTAGAACCTTTCCAGTGAGAAGTGAGAGAGAATTGACCGAATTTACAACCAAAGGAATGGGTGGCACTGGGTTTGCATCATCTGCTAATTGGCACCACATCTATATGTATTAGTATTGCTTTACTGAAGGAGAAAGCATTTGAATCAGAAACAAATCGACAAATCATTTTAGGGCTGGACTTCAATGCGGACACATTTTTATTAATTTAGGTTAAGACGAGTACAAATATTTTACTCAATTTAAGAAAAAACTTTTCACCGATTTTTCTGACTTTACATTTGTTTTCCTTTCAAAGAGAACTCAGTTTGTATTTGAAGTGCATTTGAGTCAAACAAAAGTTTTTAAAAAGTTTTGTTCTTCGGATACTCCTCTCAATTATGGATATGTGGACTAATCTTGCTAATTATATGAATATTTGTTCGTGTGAACATTTGTTGATTAAATTGACAGTTTATTCTCTAATTGTTTTTCTTATTTATCGTTTTTATCGATGGAGAAAAATTTGTTCACTAATTGAACGAATTCCAGGTCCACCTGTACATCCATTATTTCCTTGGATAGGACATGCATGTATTGTGCTTTATCTTGATAAAATTAAGTTTGAATATGGAACTTATGTCCGTAAGTAATTTTTAAGCTTTTTATGATCCAATGAAATATTCTAGATTAAAATCTCAAACATAATCTAAAACAAAATATTGACATTTTTTAGTCGTGTATCAGATGTTCAATGCGATGAACTTGGTTTATTACAAGGACAAGATATGCAGAATATGGATTGGCCTAAAACCCATCGTAATACTTTTCACCCCTGCAGAAGTTGAGGTGAGTGCTTTCACTTTAATTAATGAAAGTGCATATAAACTAATAATTAGATCGCAATTCGATAAAACAAAAAGTTTAGGAAATGCTTTCAAAAAACTCATATAAATCATGTAATCATTAAATCGTATAATTATTTTGCTCTTCAGGTGATTCTGAGTAGTACTACACTAACAGATAAGTCAGAGGAATATAGATTTTTAGAGCCCTGGTTAGGTGAGTCTCACTTTCAAAATCAATTATGCAATAATGCAAAAAATGACCTTAAACATTGTTTCAATAGGCGGTGGCTTAGTAACTAGCTCAAAATCTAAATGGAAAATAAGGCGTAAAATATTGACCCCTGCCTTTCATTTTCGCATTTTGGATGACTTTCTGCCCGTAATTAACGAACAGTCGACTATTTTAATTGAAAAGATTAAGAATATTTTGGCTGTTAATGAGTCGAACTCTGCCGTAGATATTGTGCCGATCATTACGTTATGCACTTTAGATGTCATTTGTGAGACAGCGATGGGTATTAAAGTAGGCGTTCAAAACAACTCGAACCACGATTATGTGCAGTCACTCCATAACATAAGTGGCATATTCTTGATCAGGCTCATGAGACCCTGGCTTTGGCCCAACTGGGCTTTCAATCTCACCCAATACGGGAAGCAATTCAATAGGTTTGACAAAAATATTTATTTAACTTTTAAACAAATACTCATAAATTTGGTCCAAACAATGAAATGAACAAATAATTTGTTGTGAGAAAAATGAGCAAAACTGACCCAAAAGCTCATTTAAATTCAATGCTAATTCATTTTATTGAAATCAATTTTACGCCACTATTTTTCATGCATTAGATTTAAAATTTACTTCAAAACAAAACAAAATAAACTGACTCCGATTATTTAACAAGGACTGATGATCAAGTTAATAAATCCTTGTTGGTACTAATTTTAAAACAACATTTCTGGAGTTAAAGTTCTTTATTGGTTTGCAAAAGTATTAATACTTGCAAGTCATTTAGAAAACAATCATGTTACAATTGTTAAATTTAATTGAAAGTCACTGATATCTCCGATAATTTGCTTTTGATTTCCACTAAACACTTATTATAGGAATAGTTTGTTTCAAATCAATTGGTTTTAATCGAAAGAATTTATATAAGACTTCTGTTTTGAAAAGATTTGTCGATTCATTGAATTTGTTTCGAGTGATTGGATAATAGTATGAATACAACTGAACCTAATGTGAAACCTGACAAACAAGTTATGAAATCATTAATGTGTTTAACTGCTTATTGTCTGTTATTTGTAATATCAAACACTTATTCAGCTTCTATTAGACTTAGAAAAGTGAAAGCACTCGTAGTTATCGGAGACAATTACTGAGAGAAGCACTCGAACATTCAATTTGATGCATTAGCGCTCATTTCTGTACTAAAAAGACTTCTAAAATAGACAAACATTTCTTATGATAACCGGAATTCTAATTACATAAACAATAAGCAATTGTTTGACAAGTTTTCAAAAACTAATTAAATTGCATTTGATTTTCAAATGAAAAGAAGCCGAAAATCGGCACATCTTTCAACCTCTTGTTTTATAACTTTTCTTTTCAATGCATTTATTGCTTATTTGAAAGTTCTTTGAAGAAAATGAAAGCCTTCACAACGAATGTGATTCGCGATCGCAAACAACAATGGATTGAACACATCCGACACCAGAATAATACTGATATCAATTCCCAATCGTTGGATACCATTAAAGATTCAAATTTCTTCAGCGAAAAGAAAAGATTGGCATTTCTTGATTTACTACTTCACCAGCATTTGATCACAAATAGTCTAACAGAGGAAGATCTGCGCGAAGAAGTCGACACTTTCATGTTTGCGGTTAGTCTTCGTTTGTTCGCTAATTTCAATTCAAATCACTTAAGAGATCGCATAACAAATACTATGAATTTTTACACTTCTTTTCAAATTGTGTGCAAAAAACTGATAAGTGGCGCCCAAAGCAATTTGCGATCCCATCCTTTCCCAAACATTTCATTACTTTACATCCAATTTATGGCGAATTTACGTGATTTGCAGTTATGATTGCTTTTCGGTAATCTTTTCTGTCGTTTATATTGTTAGGGTCACGACACCACTGCACAGGCCATAAGTTGGACTCTATATATGTTAGGTCTGCATCAAGACATACAAACTCGAGTGCGAGAGGAAATCGACTCAATAATGGACTTACATTCAGATGGATATGACTTTAATATAGAGGATATTAAACAATTGAAATATTTAGAGTGTGTTCTCAAAGAAGTTCAACGACTATTTCCGACCGCACCGTTCATTGGAAGAAAATTGAGTGAAGACACTCTTATAAGTAATACCATTTGATTTGCTTTTTATTTAAATAAAACATTAATAAATGGATTGAATTGTTCAGATGGCTATTTGGTACCGGAAGGCACATCTTGTGGTATCTTCACTTATGTTTTGCATAGAGACCCTCAATCATTCCCAAACCCAGAGATCTTTATACCAGAACGTTTTTTGCCTGAAAATTGTGTGGGAAGACATCCTTATTGCTATATTCCATTCAGTGCCGGCCCTCGCAATTGCATCGGTCAGAAGTTTGCATTTTTAGAACAGAAGATTGTCGTCTCAAAAGTGATTCGTAACTTTCATATCGAGGCCGTCGACCAAAGGGACAAATTGTTTATTGTCGGCGAAATGGTCTTAAGAACACGAAATGGATTGAAATTGATTATACGACCAAGAGTTAGGCATGCTAATAATAATAATATTAATAATGTGGAGACTTTGAAAAATGAGAGGTCGACCACACAATCTCTTTAATGTATTCTTATTCACTATAATTGAATAATACATTTGATATACAAATTGACTGAATATTAATGTTTATTATTAATAATATAATATAATAACAATTTTTATTTATTATCATTAAAACTAATGCCTATTATTAGTTTAAAACTGCTTTCAAACAAATGGTATTTATTCGCCGCAAATGTATTCAGAGCTCTTAAAAATGAAAATAAATATTTGACAATCAATTAGACTTTGCATAGCATTAGATTTGTTGTCAAACTCCTATTAAATCTTATTTTTCACCAAAAACTAAGTAAAGTTCAATATATAAAAAATAGTACTCAAACATTGCCAAATATGTTTAACTTACAATATTTTCAATTTGGTCAATAAAAACCAGTGAAGTCTACTAGGTAAGAATATATTGTAAGTTAACTCTCTCTCAGCTTAAACGAAGAGGTTGTTAATTTTGAGAATTGAATCATTCAATTTAGTAGAGGAGCATATTTCCATACTTCACTTACCGCATTATCTCACAAACAGTGGTTAGCCGTTATAAATTAAGTTTGAGGATAATGGTGGTACAATTCGAATTTATGGGAATGTCGGTTCTAATGAACATTTTTTCTATGTTACTTTTCTACTAGAATTAAGTTTTATATTCATAATACGTTTGTTTTCTCATAAATTCTGTTCAAAAATTAAACTTAATATTGATATTAGTTATAAACTTTAGTCAAATTTAAAGAATATAATTAATTTAAATCTAATTTATAAAAAATTGTTTATGCTTGATTGCTTTTTAAATTCCACTACCTCACTTTATATGGGAATGCCGGTAGAGACCATGAATGTAAAACGGTTCCCCCCAAAATCTATAAAAAATAATCTATAAACCTAAAATCTATAAAAAATAATCTATAAACCCAAAATCTATAAAAAATAATCTATAAACCTAAAATCTATAAATTATAATTCATAACCTAGTACATCTAA
>JAQGCS010002327.1:0-10481 GCA_034702105.1 Fuscozetes fuscipes
TTTCGAGTCGGACTCATATCTTATCATTAAAAAGATTAATATCTAAACTTTCTTCTGAATGGAATTATAATCATTTTGTTTTTGTTAAAGAGCCTAATCTGTACCAAACTTTGCTCTCATAAGCTTAGCATTGCCATAGATGGAAACAAAAAAAACGCCCTGTATAGTACAACTTCAGTTTAAACTTGCTAAATAGCTATAATCTTAGTTTGATGAAAATCTCCGAAACTAAAAAAATTAACTGGTTGTTTTATAAGGGATAACCAAGCAACTCAATCTCAGGGAGATATAAGTGGGGGTATTTTGTCAAACCCGTAGGTATGCATGCTCAAACAATTTGTATACTGGAACCTTTGAATGTTATGTAATGGAAGTGAATAGGTGGGATCCTGTGTTTAAAAATTATATGGTTCTTGAAATGTATGTTAAATGATAGATGAAGTGAATATGATGAACCTTCTTGAATATTTTATCATTGTTACTTCTTAATTTAAGTGCAATTAGGCGGTAGAGGGCGTAGAAGTTGTAAATGAAATGAAACAATATTGACAATTAAGACATGGATTCATACTGAAATGCATGGATAACTTTATTGGTTCCTTATTTTTATTCATTATATGCAAAATTGTTGACAAAAAGGGGTAATTCATTGACGACCATGAATCATAATTGATTTTAACCTTAACTATTGGATGTTTTAATTTTAGATAATGTCGAAAAGCCAGGAATACAACACACAATCAATACTTGAGATCACTGCCAAAATCCCCGAATAAGACCCTGCGATCATTCTTTCTGGAAAGTGATCCATTAGTTTCTCGTCAGATATAACCACAATAATATCTTAATCTGTTTCGATCAACAAATAGATTTCAGTCTTATCATTTAATTCACCTTTAGATTATTAGTAAGATCAAACTATTTAAAGCTTATCTCAGTTGACGAAAGTGTATCTCATCAAGCAAAATGACTTATTTATCAAAAATTAAAAGATCAGTTATTTTGCTTATGATTAGTAATCATTGATTACTTCTCAACATTGGGTTATTTTTATCTGTGTAATATACCCATGCCCACACGAGTGGTGGCCGTATAGCTTGAATTAATACAAATTGTAAGATGCAATTATAAATACTTTAATAATATCATATGACGTTAAGTTTTATAACAGGGATGGCAAGGGGGTTGACCTCTCACCACACTCTTGCCCCTAGAGTCATAAATTTTTGATTTAGAAGGACTTTGATATTCAGAATCATTTAATAATAGTTAAGATTAAAACGATAATACATTAAAGTTATGCAAAATTTCAATATTTATAAAAATGTTTAAATTAAGTAAATAAGTGTTTTTCGAGATTTTCACATAAATTCAACAAATAATTTATAAAAACAATTAATTTTAATTAAATTAAAATACTTCAAAAATATTAGATTTAATGAGTTATGAAGTCATTTACAACTGTTGTAATCAATTGTCACCAAATCCTGTGCCTATCAATCGATAAGAAGATGTCATTCATAGAAAGTCAGTTATTATTAATTATCAGAATAGTTTACCTGACAAGCAGGTATACGTCCTCCAAGTTTAGTACATTTACCAGGCATCTTTTGAGTCTATAAAACAACAGCAATCATAATTGTAAATGATACACTTTGATGATTTTCCAGTACTAAGTTTCAAAGGATTTTTCAAATCAAATATTTGCATCAAATTGCAGAAACGTAAATTACAATGCTCACTTAATACATATTATGACTAGTATATAAGATTTTGAGAGGTGCTATTATTAAGAATTTAAATATTAATTTACTTACGACTTGAACTTCAACATAACAATTGGGTTCTTCGATTGGCGGTGGTGTAAATTGTTGCCAGTTGATATGAGGAGCATCTTGAATCACTTGTCTCAATGCTTCAATATCCCCCCGGTTAAAGTTTTTGCCGAGACGTCCCAGTGGCACTCCGGGTAAATTATTTACCATTCGTCTAAATGTGCTGTCGTTTGTCTGCAGATAAAATGTGGTCAAAATGTAATCAAACAAATTATAAATCATTTGAAAAACAAACATCAGATTCAGGAGTTTTGGGTGAATCGGACTCTTGTTTGCCACTCATCTCAATGTTTGACGAAACGGTTCGAAATGCGAATAAAACGATTGAAATGAATACAACCAAATATTTGCTCATTTCTCACAATTTCTTTTAAGCGATTTTTCGATCAAAAAACAGTTAAATTAATGAATGAATGAATGAATGAAAGAATTCAATCTATTTATATAAAATCAATGGATGTTTGACGCCATAGGACTCCCGCTTTGATAACAACTCCACTAAAACTGATTGAAATTAATCTATCAAAATTTTTTATTTTTAATTAAATGCAGCAGTTTTTTGATCGAATGAATCTCCAAAAGTGTTTGACACAAAATAAACTTCAAACAAAATATCCGGCTTATAATTGAATGTCTGAACAACTCGTGACACTTACTAAAACTCACTTTTATTCTGATTAAAGTTTACTTTATTTATATATCCATCACTTTTCAAAATACTCATTACAAACAAAAACTCAGATTAATTTCATTGTTCACAATCAATATTTATATCAGCACTTATTAACACTTACACTTTCTATTCACCCTCACACTTTTCTTTCAATTATTAAACGCATTTACACATTCAAAGTAATCCAGAACAACTAAGATTTGGATTTTTTTTGTTAATAATTAAAATTTCAGTAATTTAAAAATTATATTTGTTGACAAACATTACTTCTTATCTAATTTTATTTATAAATTTTAATTTTATCTATTTTCCTAAGTTGATTCAAGCAATTTTAAGAACTTTTCAAAATGACCTGGCTAAAAATCACAATAAACTTGAGAAAATAACCATTGAGTGATGCAGCGATTATAATATGAATTTATTCGTTAGTAATATTATTTTGTGTAAGAGTTTATTTTATTGACAAAAATGATATTATACTGAACGGAATTTTTAGGAATTATTACAGAGATGTACATAGATGTTCTTAAATAAGCAGATATATTATCACACAGCATAGATGACTCATCACTGATGACTAACCAACTAAATTGTGCTTACTTGACGATTCTTTTGTCTCATAATTATAGGGAATTGTAGGGAATTGTACAAGTAATTATAGTGAATAGAAAGCACATTTCCCCCTATAATTATGACTCATCTCCATAAGCAGTAATATTAAAATAACCTGGTTATATTCTCTCTGGTTATAATCCCTCCCTTCCCTTCCTTGTAGTCCCTGACTACTGCATCCACTATAATAGACTTAGGTGCATTTTTAACCTGGTTATAATTCCTCATCAAGAAAAACTGAAAAATAGTTACTTTTTTGGAAAATTTTCAAATATTTAACTGACCTTAAACGAAATAGGAATAATCTATTCCAGTGATAATCAAAGTTGCAAAGGACAATGTGAGATTTTGTATTGTGACTGGGATCTGGAATTTGATAATTTTTTTCGATGACCCATGATGCCCTGCTATTAGTCCTAGAATATAATAAAAATCGATGCGTACAATTTTTTATAAAAAATTAAAAAGTAGATTTCTTAACCATTAAGATGTGAGAACCACATCTTAAATAGTCTGCCCTTGACAGAGGTGAAACTAAAACATTTATTCTAAGACTCAACAAAATGACAAAAAATCTTGGCTTAGGTTGAGGACAACCCCTGCACCTTACTCAATACTTGATAGAGGACTATCAGAGGAACAAAAAGTTGTACTACACTGACTTGACCAGAGGTCATTTTGAAGGTTAAATTACTAATTTTCACGGATAGACCAAAAAGTGATGAAATCTCGATTTTTTACGCCCCCTGGTGGGTGAAAAATGTTTTTTTCGATTATTTGCATGGCTTTCATATCAATACATAGATTTAAACCCATTTTCAAAGAAATTTCTACCAAAAGTTGAAAAAACTTTGAGGCCCCCTAGCGGGCAAAATAAAAATGGTCGCATCTTTTCGCTTCCCCAAAAATTGTATTTTGACCATATCTTTCAACCATGCAAATTTTAATTGAATTGAAGGGTGGGACCGCGGTGATCTAGCGGCTCAAAGTGAAGATTTCCCCCATAAGGGTAATGGTTAAGAAATCTACTTTTTAATTTTTTTATAAAAAATTGTGCGCATCGATTTTTATTATATTCTAAGACTAATAGCAGGTCATCATGGGTCACCGAAAAAAATTATTAAATTCTAGATCCCAGTCACAATACAAAATCTCACATTGTCCTTAGTTTCAAAGTTTTAAACATAGTGAATGAATCGAGGTAAATGTAAATCATCATATTCATATAGATCAGGCATGCCCAAGGGGGTAGACCTTTTACCCCCTAGACCCCCTAGAGAAATATTGAAAAACCACCCCTTTATCCCCCTCTAGAGCCTCTGAGCTCCGGGCTTGGGATATAGATATTATTAGGGGGATCAATAAGTTTCTGCATTAATATTTTATAGGATAACTTCTAAACGAAGAGATATTTGAATTCTGTAAAAGGCATATAAAAGTTCTATAGATTTGTGATTTAATGATATAAAAAATATTAAGCTCTGCCATCTTGTTTTCTCAATATTTATAGGGTTACTATTACAAATGTTACTATTGAATTAATTCTCTAGCTATTATGGTTTTGTATATAGTATATAGTTTTGCTAACAATAATGCAGTAAAATTTTTGAATAGAGGTATAGGAAATTTATACAAAGATTTTATACAAATTTATACATAGCTCTTTATATCGATAATGTAAAATAACTATTTCTATTAATTTTTTGAATTAAATTCGTTGTTTTGCCTTGACATTTATTTCATCCTAGGTAATAATTCTCTAGTTCTTTAATCATGGCCAGAGATGATCAAGCTCGGCGGCTCTAGAAGAGGGATAGGGGTGGTTTTTCACAAAATTTTCCAAAAAAAACACTAAGGGGACCTAGGTAAAAAAAATTACCGCCTCGCTTCACTTAGGGGTATATCTGTAATGTTAAAATTTTCAAAAATCTAGGGGGTAAACCCAAAATTTTCGACTCAAAGGTGAAAGAGGTCTAGCTCCTTGGCCATCCCTGAATCAGGGTATATGTATATGAAAGATACCATTTTGCAAAAAGTTAGCGTTAATCGGTTAAAATTCAGATAAATTTATTTCAAATTGGCCTAAGTTGACTTAAATTAACAATTTAAATTGATATATGGAGGGTATAGAAAACTGCCTTGGCTATTTCTTATTTTGATACTCTTGAAATGCTCTTTCATTGTTTAAAATATTGTTTATGCATATTATTGTTTTGAGAATTATATTATAGATCGCATAAGAATTGTGTTAACTTATTGTTAAGCTATGGAATCAAATATTGAAATAAATTAATAAATTAATAATTCTATAAATTGTCTATTTAATGTCATAATTTTGGCTGATTGTGATAGGTTAGCAATAGCTTAACGACTCTTTTGCCCAAGAAGAATGAGGGGCAATGACCACTTGAAAGAATAATTGTGAAAACACTATTAATATTGGTATAGAATAAAATATCGATTGTATGACACAATGATATAAACCAACATTTTTGGAGCCAATGAACAGAGCGTTGCGTAGATATTAATGTTCATAAAAAGGAAAACAAAACTAAACAATTAGGCACTGAATCAGGAATAGGAAGTTTGCCATTGCTTTCAGTCTTCAAAATATGTCTTATATGACACCCCTTTCCAGCTTTGAATTCAATTTTGATAACTCAGAAAAAGAGCACAAATCGGAACCAAAATCTCAGATCTCTGAGGTTTTTATGTCTCCAATTAAAGCTAAAAAGTTGCCAAGGTCTATTTGTGTGATATTTTCAACTATTAATTTAATAATTTTGTTCGATTTACAGATGGCTTTTAGAGTTCGACAGTTTCACAATAAATGAGACCAAATTCAAGAATAACACGAATTGTCGGCCACTCACTGAGAGTAGTGTCGGCCATAGACCGCAATGGTTTAATGAAATGACTCAACAGAGAAGATCCAGTGAAACATTCACTACAACTGACTCCAAATCTGATTTGTTTGCCATCGATTGCCAAAAAACTGACTCAACAGTCAAAAAGAAGAGCCGAAGAATCAATTCGAGCAAACATTTGATCGAAAACAATGAATTCAATAAAAGTTTGGTTTCGATACCGAAAACAATGGACAGCTTTTTGGAGTCTTCCATCAAAACCACAAATTTAGGAAATTCTTATAAATCGTGTGAAAACCTATTGTTTGACTTCGAAGACCACTCAAACGATTTCATTATTCCTGAACTACCGTTCGGACAGTTATTAAGCCTTCAAATTATAAGCAATTGGGGCGACGAAGACTTTGTCGGATTCAATGGCATTGAAGTGATTGACTTAAATGGAAAGGATTTCAAAATAGAAAAGGTTTGCATTCATTTTAATTATAATTCAATTAAAATTTGTAGCCTCTCATAGATATGGAGCGAACCTCCAACTGATGGCAATTTAAATGCATTAATTGATGGCATTAACAGAACTCATGACGATTCCCATCTGTGGTCAACACAGTTAGAGATTACCTCTGGTCTACCCTTAAGAATATTCATTCGCTTGGAGTCGAAAATTTCGATTGCATTGATCAGAATTTGGAATTACAACAAATCACGAATATATTCTTATCGCGGAATCAAATTCATTGAAATTAAATGCGACGAACAGCTCATATTCAGAGGTGAAATCGCAAAGGCATCTGGCACTTTGATTGCCCCAATTGAAGCTTTTGGAGACGTATTACTCTTTCATATTTAAACTCTTTTCTCATAGAATTTTCATTTCAGACAATACTTTTTACAACAAATGAACACATTTTAGAGTCAGTGGCCCTCAGAGACCATTCATTTCAAGAATTGGTTAATGAATTGATTCCATTAACGCAATGAAACCATTTTCTTAGAGTTTAATCACTTTTAATCATTAAACAAAACATTTGTTGTAATCTATGATTCGTTGAATTTGTATTTGTATTGAATCGACACTAAAATAACTAAAACTCTTTTAACATAAATCAAAGTAAAGTATTTAATAATTGATTTCTATTCAAAGTTTCATTAATGGGTCGGACGGGGCCTCAAATTCTTCCGGGAAATATGCCGTTCTCTCTCTGTTCGTCCCATTTCTCGTACTGAAAACAAATATTACATTATTTAAAGAATGAGTTAAATGTGTGTCTCACCCAGGCTTTGGGACAGAGTTCATGGTAAGCCCATTGGAACCATTCACACGGCTTATAGTCTGTGCCCTTCACTTTCTGGCACCGGTGGTAATCCAAGTAATTCTGATAACAATTCCTGACAAACAATTTCATTGCTTTACAAATGAGTTATTTATTAATGAGATCAAGAGCTGATCATGGTCACAACAAACTTACAAGATGTAACCAAATCTCAAAATAAAAACATACCTGGTCTGGTTCTGATTGGGAAAGCGGGGATCGTAGGGAACAGTCTTCAACTTATCTTCAATTTTTGCACTCATATTGAAGTAATAATAATAATAATAATAAATTTGAAGAACCTTTAAATTAATAGCTTATCTCAATTTATCCCAATTTTCTAAACAATGGAGTCGCAAATGGAGGGGTTTTGTAGTAATTACTAACAAATGAAAACTTGTGAATCATTTGGAGTGAGAGTCAGTGTCTGTCTGTGAGTGAAGTCCTAAAGAGATTCCCAAAGATTTCATTCAAAACATTCATTACATAAGAAGTGAAGACAAACACTGTTTTGAGTAAACATTTTGTGATTAAAATTCAAATTTCAATTCAATTGAGTTATGTTTTTAATAGTCATATGTTTAGTATTGCAATAAGTGATTGCTTTTAATATATTAATCGTTTAATTTATTTTACGTTTTTATCAATTTTTCCAAATCATTGAAATCTTAATCAAACATTAAATCGATATATAGTTTGCAATTGATTTGCAAATAATGTCAAACAAAACGCATGAAAGTAAATATATTTAACTCACTCTTAAGAACCGCTCATTTTATTTATTGTCTATTCTGTGATCAGTTGGTGTTTATGTGGACGATATTCCCTTCCGATTATCTGAACGCTACCGACCTCTTGATGTGAGCGCCTATACCGACGAACAGACCGTAATTCCCGACCTCTTTGACCAACACGTGAGTCGCCACTCATTAGTCGATGTTTTGAATCACTTTTGATTGATATTTGAATTCTGGCTTTCAGTACAAATTCAACGCAGAATTGTATGCATTGGAAGTGTTTGAGTTCAGAGACAGACAAAGAAAACAACAATTATCTGATTTGTCGAAAATCAAATTAAAAAGTGATGACAAGTTGCAAGATAACGAGTCTCAACAAAGTGGCAAAAGTAGCAGAAAGAGTGAGAGCCGAACAATCAATTCAATTCATTTGAATCCGGGAGAAATACTCAAACCATTGCCGAAGAGAAGTGATAATTACTATAATTTAAGTGATAATAGTATTGATCCGAACATCAATATAAAGCGTAAAATAGTTAAAGACTTTGAAAGCGATACTTCCAGTCCTTTTGATTACGTCGAACTTCAAACCATTGATGATATGCAAGAACTCAATGATGTGTTTCAGGCCTTTCAGAGCAAAACCAGTCAAACGAAACAAACCAGTAATGAAAACAATGTTAAAAATAATACTGAATTCAGTGATTCTAATAATCGTTTGAATCAAATCAATTGCGAACAAAACCTCTCTTTGGTTCAAAATATGAATGGAATGAATTTTGTGGGCGGATATGGCTATCAAACAGCTAACTCTTCAGCCGTTACCTCTCAAGACATGTCAGTGTGTGGGCCAACACTCAATTCGAATATTTGGTTGAGTGCTAGTAATTACCGCAACTCTCAAAACACTAGTAATACAACCGATAATATGAACTATAACTCAATCGGTTCCACTTCTTTGACAGAAAGTCACAACAATTTGCGTTCTTCTAAAAGTGTTTCTGATTTACCTACTCTTGTAAACAGTGATGAGTCGGCAACCAGTTTAACTCGAAGACAGCGCTCCCATACCCCTCCCTGTGCTCTGACTAAGTCTAAAAGTAAAAAATATTTAAATGCAAAACAAACTCTAGTACTGAACGATCCCTACGAAGAATTGTCTCAAAACTCTAAAGAATTGGTCGATTCTATCAGTTCGATGGGATTCGACCGAAGCCGAGTGGCCCGCGCTATCAAACATATGAATAATGACCACAAACAAGTGATTGACTTTTTATTATTAATACAGACACTCGAGGAAAGTGGTTATGATTCGTGTGAAGCAGAAATAGCTCTTCATATGAATGCTCATCAAATATCAGACGTAAATATTGAATAAATAATTTTGAATTTCATTAATTGATTGATTGGTTTAAGGCTAAAAAGTTTTTGGAATCCTTACGTCAATTGTCTGAAGTCGGGTTCGATAAGAAGGATATAATCAAAGCGTTAGTCAAATGCGGTAACGATAGGGACAGAGCTTTGGATATTCTCTTGAATTCCGAAAATACAGAATAACATTAAATGTAAAATTATTTGAAATTTGGTCAAACATTTATTGATATCATGACTCATAAGTATTGAGTTTTGGACTTTTCTATCAGAAGTTATTTTTTGCTCAAATAAAATAAATTTATTAAATTGAAGTGAAAACAATTGTTCGAAACGTTTAAAATATTTTATAATTAAAGAGTTTTAATAAAGATTTTATTTCTTTTGATAATACATAATATAATTTGCTCTTCAAATGACAAATCGTTTATTACATAAAAGTTTGCGTTCTTTTGCGTTAAATATATTTCTAACGATTAAATAAAATCGATTTCCAAATGAATCAATGAATTTGTTGATAACTAAAGTATATTAAGTTAAGAACCCATTGTTTTGCTTTAATTTTGAGACAAAATAAGACTAAACGGAAAAGAATTATGGAATCAAATAATAGCCAATGTTTGTGATTAACTGAAAAGTGCGAAACAGTGTGTAAGCCTTTGATCGGACCGTCTCTTCGATTGGTTTTTGTGCAAATCGATTGACAGAAGAGCCAAATATAAACTTTAATTTCAACGATATTAATATCCCGTGAGTTCGGCAAAAGTCTGGTCCAACTCATCCGAAATCGATTTGTATTTTTCCTTCTCGTGAACCAATTCGTCTGAAATACAGTCAAATACATTCAAATATACAAAACTAGTTCATTGATAATAACAATTAAGGTTCAAAAAGAGATAATAAATTGTCAAGGTAATGGTTAAATTGATGGAAAAACTCATTTTCAACTTCAACTTTAAAGCAGTTCTACAGCAGCTGTATTTTCCCCCTTACTATTAAAGTTCTTAAAGTGTCAATTCGATAGCAACTTGAAAGTTGCATGTCTATTAATATTTTGGCAAGCTGAATCCAAA
>JAQGCS010002328.1:0-10480 GCA_034702105.1 Fuscozetes fuscipes
GAGAGAGAGAGAGAGAGAGAGAGAGAGAGAGAGAGAGAGAGGTGATATAATATGAAATTGATTCAAATTAAATAAACTCAAACACTGTATTAGATGGGAAGTGAAGGAGTAAAAGGAGTAAAGTCACAACAGAGTGCATGCATTCTGTGCTATCCATTGGAGTGTAGGCTTCGGCTACAATTATATTAGAGTTGGGGTACATTTGGAAAGTGTGTGACACTGTTCTCAAGCTGTTGGCCTCAGTTTTGACTTCGATTGACATAACAATAATAGTCAACACTTAAAAAGTGGAAAACATGTGAAAATTTTTTGTCTTTTCTCAAGCGTTTCACATGAATGTTGTTGGCTGTCAGTCATCTTTATTCCCGATCAATGGTTGTCATGGTAATCCAACAGAGAGTTGGAGGCACATAGTGTTGGAGGCGATGAATCGCTGCCTAACTTTTTCTCCAATACCAGAATATAAAAGAAGTACCAGTAATACCAGGAGTTGAACAGCAGAAGAATCAGCGAAGGATTCATATGAAGCGCCATTAAATTATTATTCAATGCTTTGGAAAACCGGTAGACCCGACCCGCATGACAGCCATACACACACACACACACACACAATGAAGAGACAGCCAATACTATTGGCAACTGAGCACACATTGTCTCTACCGGAAAATATTCATCACAACGACTGGCAATCGATTGCCTCAAATCGTTTGGTCGTATGAAAGGGTAAGTCAAACATTCAAACGATTCTTGTGTTTACTTTAGATGTTTGACAGAAATAAAGTTTCAAATTCAGTGTAAAATTTAAATTACACTCAAAACAAACGAAACAAATTAATTCTAACCAAAAACAAAGTTTTGTTTGCTTTAAATTATGTTTTACGGAAAATAAATCTCATTTTTATTATTAATCGCAAAGAATTTTATTACCAAAAACGGTGTGGGAATTGTGTGAGACATGCAAATTAATTACAACAGTATAACAATAAGTAATAATAACTTAACTAATAATTTAGATTTAATATCAATTATTCCGTTTTGTATGAATCTAATGAAAACGACTTTATATAATATGAGTGAACTTCTAATTCATTTAGTAATCTATTCGACGATAGTCTGAGTTCGACGATGTAATGATCACTGCCTTTAAATATTGATGATCTAAAACATGCAAACTTTGAGACACAAAACTGTGTTCGACTTATATTCAAAGTAAAAGAATTGCTGAGAATATACTATAAGACAGGGAAAAGATAGACAGAACGTCGAACACATTTATTCTCAATGCAAACAACACCAGAATATTAGAGTTTGTGTTCGCTTAGAGATTGTTATTCTCTTAAGAAAATCAATATTTGAATGATAAGTAACAAGTTTTTATGTAAATTTACTTCAAATCATGAGATTATTTCACATTTTTTCTTATCAAATGAAATATTTTGTGCGTTAGTTTTACAATTTGTAATGCATTTGTTTGTTGAGCACAAACCAAATCTGACTCTAATCCCAATCAGTTTTCTTCTGACATACGCTGTAATAAAATTTCAGTTCAAAAAGATTTTCTTTTTTTATTTCATTTTAAATGAAAGCTTTGTCTCAACAAATATCGATTGTTTTCTACATTTATCAGGAAATTAAATTTTTTAATTAATCAAATGTTTGTTTAGGAGAAACTTTTATAACTCACATTCCTTTTCTGTAACCAAGATAATTAAACTTTAATCATATCATTGGATTCTCCACATCAATAACTATTGATTAAGGTATGTTTTAAATGCATATATCCATGTTCACAAGAGCATTAAACTAGCACAAAACTATAGCTCGAGAATAGCTCGATATAATCGATTTAAATTGTAAGATGCATTTTCAAAAAAGACTTGTATGTTTAACAATTAACAAAGCATGCTTGTATAAATAAATTGAATGTCCAAGTTTAAAATAATTTCATACATTGATACGCTATTCATTGCTTTATCAGAAAAATTATTCATTCTATTGGCTTGCTTGTTCATTAAAGTTTCATTTTATCAATGCTTACTAAATGCATCTTACAATTTACATAATTCTTAACTATTTTTCATACAGACACCACTCGAATAACCATACGCACTTAAAACTTACTTTAATCAATAGTTATTAATAGGCAGAATCCAAAGATATGATTCAAATTTGACTATCTTGGTTACAGAAGATGAGTCTGAGTAGTGAGCCTGATAAATTAAATAAAATAAGGTTGGAAATGTCCTTAAACCTAGCAAACTAAATTGATTGGGCCAATAAATTCAATTTAAATGATGATAAGAGAAAGCATCCTTTTGTTGGTCTACCATTGGATTGGAGCGATTCGGAGCTCACTTTCATTATATAACAGACATTTTCCTTTCTTTAGACCAGAAGTCGATTTTCGAAATACTGTTAAGACTTATACAATAGAGTAGACATTCACTGCAAATAACAGTTCAATAAAATTGATTAATTCACTCATTCGAAACCACAAACGCTATTAAATGATTTATTGTGTTTTGTCTTCACATCAATAGACATACTATGCATTCGTTATCTTAAAAACGTTGAATTGTCCTCAAACCAGTGTTTTTCGATAAAAGCCAATCATTTTTTACTAGAACTAATAGAAAAAAAGGAATGAATTAGTAGTGAAACTAAACGCCTACAAAAAGGTTACAAAAAAATGTGGTGATAGAAGTGTTAATCAAAGCTCACAATCCTTGCAAGTGTTGGCTAAAGCAAGAGTTAGTTTCTGTGTTTTCTCTATAACACAAACGCTGTGTTTTTCATCGATTTTGTTCGACATTTGGCAAAGTGTCTGATATCGCAATAAATATGATTTCGTTTTATATCTTTTCAAAAGGAATTCCATTTTTTATCCAAACAATAAACACTATTTTTAAGCCTTAAAATCGGAAAATAGCGATACATTAAGTTTTATTAAAGTTGAACTCAACTCAACACAACTGACGACAGTTTTGAAAATTATTTCAAATGTCAAACATTTAATTTATTGCTTTCTTTTTTACACACAAATAGAAAAGGATGCGATTCTTTGCAGTTTAATTAATTGAGGCTTTAACCAAGATTATATTCTATGGTGTTTCTGTTGTTGTAAGCGATACTCGGATTATTGCAAAAATGACTACTAGTTTGAGATGTGATCCCCAAACAGATATAGAGTATGAAATCGAAAGTCATTTATTGCGAATTCACGTATGATTAGGCCATTCATATCGTAGCTCAGCACTAAATGTATGATCACTATTGAAGAGTGTGTTCCATGAGATTCGACTATTAGAGTCGGGTCCTAAATGTTTGATCGCTTAGTTATTTATTGCCAGTTGTTATTCGCAGTGATTTCCCAATATATTCACCGAAATTATGGCTCAAATTATGAGAATCACAT
The DNA here is from genome assembly GCA_034702105.1 of Fuscozetes fuscipes. NCBI lineage: Eukaryota > Metazoa > Arthropoda > Arachnida > Sarcoptiformes > Ceratozetidae > Fuscozetes > Fuscozetes fuscipes. The sequence continues at coordinate 3,416 of JAQGCS010002328.1, forward strand.
TATTTGTAGCGAAAAATCTGATCGAATAACTAATGAGAACATCAAATGCTTAAACATTTTCAATGAGTTGTTATTCAGAGAACAAAACTTAAATCATTAATGAATTCAAATATGATTTTCGCTTTAATTTAAATATAAGAATACTTCAAACGAATTATAATTATGTGAAGAGTCGGCACAATTTTTATTACATTTGTTAAGGAATTCCTTTGAAGAGAGAATTGCATTTGTGGTGAATTGCATTTGAGATTGGCAATTTTTCTTCAAGACATATGTATTGGACGACTCTTTTGAAACTTTTCTTTTATCTGATTTCTCTTTTATAACTTCGATATTGTTTCGCGTGATTTCCCCGAAGACTGGATTTGATATAACATTAATATAATATAAAGTAAAGTATGACTCGATTTTCACTAGAATTTCAGCTCATATTTTGTGTAAACACTTTTTAAAAATTAATCGATTCTACTGTTATATTGACTTCTCTTTTAATTAATGAATGACAAAAATAATAGAATCCTAGATTTCTAATCCCAGTATCATTCGATCCATAATTGTTCGATAAATATAAAGCCAATCATAAGCTATGAAGTCAACGATTAATATTTTATTTGAAAAACTAAATGAATTGCAATTAATAATTCATAAATACCTTAGTTCTTGTTAGAGGAGAGAGAGAGAGAGAGAGAGAGAGAGAGAGAGAGAGAGAGAGAGAGAGAGAGAGAGAGCATTCCATACTTCTATTTGTGTCTCTTTATTAATTTATAATTTTGTATATTTAATTGGATTTCTTTGGGAGTCATGAGTTATAAAATGAGCCACGAAATAATTGTTTGTGATTAAGTGCATAAGAAAGTGATGATAATTATTAATCAAAAGTCATTAACAAATCATGAGTTAGTAATTTATTGTTTTAAAATATATATAAAAATGTGTTGGCATTTGAAGAAAGTCTTTATTTTCTTATTCAAATGGCATATTTTCTTTTTCAATTTACTTAGCAAGATCAAATTGCCTAGAACTAAACAAAACAGGCTTTTGAAGAGCAATAACTTTATTTGACATTTTCAGATCTGAAATAAGGAAAAATACTTTGGAAACCACTTTAGATTCGACCAAAAATTGAATAAAATATATAAATAAATTGTATTAATGTAGTAATGAGTTACAGTTATGAAGACTTTTCTTTACGGCGTTATATTATTCGACGAATATTTTAGACATCTATTGGAAAAAACTTCTGAACTTAGTCTTTGAGTTGAACTGAATTTATTATTCCCTTGTGTTCTACTTTTCTAAGATGAATACAATTTTATTTGAAATTCTCAAAAGAGAAAACTAGTATTTCTCTTCAAAATGAAGTCTATATACCCATCAAAGCCTAACAGAGTTGATAGTACATTTTGTACATTTTGTACAATTTCAATTCCTTTCATAATTTTTATCCGTTTTCAACTCATTTCTTACTTCATTCTAAGGCACTGACGAATGTTTTACAATTTGAAACAAGTCTCGCAGTTTTCTAATTATTTTCATCTAAATGTGTGTTTATTTAACTTATCTAAAGATATTAAGATTTCAATTATAAATAATGTATAAACACTGACACAAGTGGTGTAACTGCTATTTGCATAACATATCCATTGCATTGTATTAAACATTAAATTCAATTAAACTTTATTCGGGATATAATTATATTAAAAGCGAATCGAAAAATGTGTAATTTATTTAACTTTATATTTAATTTGTTTGATTTTTATGTTCACTACAATCTTGTCTGCAGAACAGCACAAAACTTATTTGACTTACTCCTTGGATATTGGAAAAGACATTTTGGATAATGGATTAGTTTCGACAAAACAACCAATAATTTTGCAAATTTTATTCCTCTCTTTCTAAAGAAATGTTTGCTGGTTTACTATTGAACTGAACAAATATCAATCGATTGTGTATTCATAGAATCCACAAAACATTTGTCTTCAATAGCATTTTGCATAGTTTTCAATATTGGTTTCATTAGTTTGAGTCGATTCGAGCAACTATTTGGTCGACATGTGATACAAGAGTTGCATTTTTTCCCTTTGCATTCAATTTATTATATTTAGATCGAAACGAAAACAAATGAATACTTTAACTCAAACATAAAACGAGGCTCTCATCGACTACTTTTTTATCATTTGATATTCATATGATTTAGTCTAACTAAAGAGGCCTGATATTTCAAGTGTGTCTCCAGAATATATTTTATCCCGGTAATAGGGGCAACAAAAATTTGTCCTCTCTATCCGCCTTCTGTTGTAAAAATGAAAAACCATATAAATTCCTGAAGCGGTTCACAATAAATATTGTTCAATATAACCGGTTTATGTTATATTCAGTACCGAGATAAATTGCATGTCTTGATATAAAAAACGTGATTTTGTGTAAAACTTATAAATAAAATTTCTTTTGTAATATTTTATCCGAAATTATGAAAAAATTTGCAAATGTTTTGGAAGCAAAAAATATTGATTGGAAATAATACAATAGAATGCAATACATGTCGGGAGTACTCATTCAAAGGTAAAGCTTTTATTTTGAATAAAAGATTAAGAGTAAAAGCTGTAGGAAATGCTATTTCACGTCATTTTGTGCCTTAAATCCATGTAATGATTGAATGCTCAAAATAGTGAACTACATTATAATGTAAAATAAATGGACTGAAACCATGAAAACTTTAATATTCAAACAAATATTGCCTTTGATGAGTTTTGAATGTAATAAATTAAATTGAATTATATTGTGTTTATTCTGTGCTGGCATACAATCAAATAGAGTTAAATGCAATATTGAATTGAAGAAAGCCTTTGATCCACTCTTAGAACTGTGGCTTAAATTCGAAAATCGTATCGATTTCTCGCCTTTGAGTTGTAGTGAAGACAAGCGCACAAACGGATCGTCTCCATGAGAATCCCCCGCAGAATAATTTATTGGAAATACTTAAATAGTGAGCACACACTGTATCGGCACTTATATTGCGTTTACATAATATGCTACTCATATGACCTGCCATTTGGTCCACAATTACTATCCCTTGCCATCAGTTTTTCATTACTACTTATAGCCAAAACTTAATTTCGGGCTCTTTTATGGATAAACATTTACCAAAATTATTAGTGCATTTGATTCAGTTAATTATGGAAATTAATAACTAAGCTCAAATATTCATCAGTGAGAATTCAATTTTTCAAAGGTTTAATAAAAGAATTTTCAAATGGAAAGCCTGTGAGAAAAGGATTTGCATTTTTTTTCACTGAACAAATATGTTTCTGTTTGGAATTAATTATTGTATTTGAAGTGAATTAATATTTTGCTGCGAGAATCAAGAGTTGCGGATCTGCGCTGCGAAGAGTTAATTGAAACTAAACTCGACTCAACTCTGAAAGTCAATTGTAATTTGAGTTTTTTCAGTTGCCGTTAAATCAACTAAAAGCTTAACATTATTTATATAAAAAAATTGAGGCAATCATTGATTTTTTCATTCAGTCATTGCATTCATTTGAATTTGGAGTAAAGAAACATTAATTTGGATAAAAAGTAAACTTTAATTTAAAGCGAAAACATGACAACAATTGTCACATTTCATTCGAATTTGTCGATAATTTCAGCATTTGTTAAAACATTAAGTTATATAACTGACGGCATATTTCAGAATTGAGAGGCGGTTCCAAAATGAGTACATTTTAGTATGAAATTTAAATTTATATCAAAGTAAATAAAATATTCTGTGAATATAAAATATGTAACTCCAATTGGATTGACTTTATATTCATATTATTCTAGGAGTTTGTTCTGAAAAATATTGGATTCATTTTGGCACAAATGTAGTCAAAGAAATCAGCACTTTATGTACTTTATATACTCTGTTCACTACTTTTATTGGATTTTTACATTGAATTCTTAGAACACAGACTAATGTCGTGATAAGGGAATTCATATATTGCCTCCAATCAATCAATACAGACCTGGAGAAGAAAAACAAATTTTAGATTAAAAACACAACATTGAAATCAATGGAAAATCAATAGCAATCAGTTAGCGATTTGTTGAGTTGTGTCGACTACTGATATGCATAACAAGAATCGACTGTAAAACCATTTTATGCGATATTAAAAATTGATGTAAAAATGAACCCGACTTTCATATGTGAGATGATAACCGGATAACTTAAATATTAGGCTTAATATTAGGTTATATGAGGAAAGCCTACTTATATTTAATATCTGTGATGGTTATCAAAATAATAATAAATACGAAACTGTTTACTCAGAAGAGCCTTACCTTCACTTTGCAAACAAGTGATGATCATTGACTCCAACTCTAGCTACTACTTAGTTATGCAATATGTACGTAAATATAAGAGAGCACAAAATATTGCTGCGGACATGCTTTGTGGTGGCCATCACTGTGTGATCTCAATGAAAACATAACTATTCATCATATCATAGAAGGCCTGATTAGTCGGTCCATTTTGTGTCTAATATATTATTAACTGTGGTTTATGTCTGAATTAATCCCTTTCTCACAATGCAGTCCATTGTCCTCTAATGTTGTGTTTTGGACATTACTTTCACGGCTTTCATTAAATTTAAAGTTTTACTAACACACGATCGCAGTCTTGACCCAAATTTTGCCACATGTTCAAAATTTAAAATAAAATCATTGAATTTTAGAAGTATTTAATTTAATTTATCTTTATTAAATTGAGAATTTCAGTCACGAATTTCAAGTAGCAAACTTTGTTGTCTAGAAAAGTCTCTAGTTGAAACAAATCTAATATTAAGGTATACTCTTGTCAGTACAAGGAAATATTATTAATAATTGAATTGATTTTATATTTTTACTGAAGAAATGTTATGCAAACAAATGAATGAATAGTTTGTGTCGTTTTGTTTGATTGCAAAAACATTATTGAATTGAATTATTCTGAAATATTTTTTATAAACACATTAATAGCAGAGTCTTTGATGAAATGCAATCGGTATTGATTGCTAAGAAATAATATTTGTGAAGCACTCGGCAGCGATCAGGCGTTTCGATGTAAGACTACTTTGACATTAGTGCCAATGGCTTTAGCGATGCCTAACAGTCCTTTCATTCTATTATCATTTTGTTTCTGCTCTACAGCGCTTTGTTTCTATCCCAGGTCTGTGCGCTCAGCATATGGGGGTCTAAAGATATGCACTTTAATATGTTGTTCAATCTGCAAAAGGTATTTTCGTTCATTATTTTCAGTGGCCGTTAGTCGTTGTCTTCACAAATGTTAGTCCTTTTTTGTCTACTATTTTCTACTTTAGTCGTAACGTTCAGTTCGTTCATCATTTGGAGAGTTGCGTTGAGATAGGTTTTCATCTCTTAAGTAATCTCGAGATACTTTATCTCATATTTTTATTCTCAGAACTCCTGAGAATAGTTTTGGTCGTAAGCTCTTAAAAAAGTTTTCCTCAAAAGTGCAGGTCTTTCGCTAAGAGTGAAAGTATTTCTTCGATACTTTTCATGATATTATGAATGAGACGAAGATATTGAAGCATAACATTCGCATCGTCTCAAACGTTGTCTTAGACATTGAATTTGTGACGACTCTTACACTAATAGCACTCACATTACTATTCATTTTTCTGATCAATAATTCTGAAGTGAATAAGACTATAAACATAATTAAGTGGCTTTTTATCTCAAATTAAAATTCGATGGGTGCTATTTAAAGTATTCATAATTATTACTAATGTTTAAAATTCAAGGAACTCATCGAATTAATCGAATTAATTTTTCGATTAATGGTTAAGCCCTTCTTAACCCATTTAATATTATATATATAATGAAATTTGTTATTATTTTCATTTAATTTATTTCACACAATCGTCTTTAAGAGCGACAATAAATAAAATCAGTGAAGTGTAAGGTTTTCCTCTCAGCGCTCGATTTGTGCCATATTTTTGACAGCTTTTTATTCAATGCTTTAAAACACTTTTTCTTAAATCTTTAGACTAAGAGTCTGATAGCAATCAAATTAATGAAAATTTGCATTTCATTCACGAATTAAAATATTCTTTTCTTTGAGTTTAATTGATTTTTTTTGTGATTGAGTATTGTTTGAGCCAAACATATCAAAGCCCATTAACTCGCAGTCATCCCCTCTGTGCACATCCAATGCAGAAATAATCCAAAGATATAAGTCTTATGAAAATAATAAATGAACCGAAACTATTGCCAAAACTCTTTCATATAAGATTAGAGCTGTTCCTCGACTGCGGACACAATCCAATACCAAAACCATTTTGATTTATATTTGAGTCCAACAAATATTTCAAAGAAATTCTTTTGATAAAACATTCAAAAGTAATGATGTTTTTTAAAATAGTTGTCCAATAAATCAAATCCCAATCGAATTGTGTCCAAAAAATTATAAATTGTGAGTCCATTCCCACAATGGGATTATCGGGTTTGGGTTTATTCCACAGTTCCTATTGATTGTGAGTTAACGAAGCGATCAATTCATTACATAAATATTGTCTTCTTTTTTGAGATTATTTTTTCTGGTATTCAGTTCACGAAGAAATTTCGATATTCTAGCCGTGCTCGATCAATTGTGTAATTGAATAATTTATTTATCACACTTTCATATTATATTCAAAATTGTTTAATAGGTTCATTTATTTTTATAGTCACGTCATTTGGCATTTTTATTTTATTTATGAAACAAATGGTTATTAAGGACCAAACACCACTTAAAAAGTTATTTATTTCTCAACTTATTTAATTCTATAGTATTAGTTTCTAAATATTAAACCGAGTCATTCAGTTCCGTTCGATTGAGTATAAAAATCTGTTTGAATTTGATTGAACTCTATTTACTCAATAATTTAAATCTCTTTTGATCGAAGAAACAGATTTGAGAGTAGTGTTTAAAAATTTCTCGAAATTTGAAAATAAGGCAAGAAATTTCTGCTTATGGGATTCCCATGTTAAATGAATTCACGAACTGTAACAAGCAAGTTGAATAAAATGTTTCAATCATTAAAATGG
>JAQGCS010002329.1:0-10475 GCA_034702105.1 Fuscozetes fuscipes
GAATATTGTTCAAGTTACAGCTTTTTAACTAAAACCTTTCAATAAAACGAAATAACATTTGCACAGATCCAATACTTATTCAACACAACAATCAGCCAGATATAATAATAAAGCATCTACCAGAAATTACATTCCTATCAGTAATATGTAATTTTGGCGGTTTGTTAGGCATGTGGTTAGGATTTTCAATTCTACTATTCATTGAAGATTCTGTCAAGATTATAATTTACATGATAAAACAAAAATTTGTTTATAATAAGTTTACAATTTTAAATAATCCAATGTTTGTTTTTAAACATAATTTTAAAGTTAATAATACTTGTTCTCAATGTTTTGTTAAAAAAATTATTGCAAAATAAGCAAGTAAATATCTGAATCATACATTGAATTGTATTTGTTAATTTATTAATATTTGACAAAAATAATAATGGTAACACTATTAAAACAAACTAATAATCAATAAATAATTTGTGCCACAAATATACAAATATTGATAGAATTCATAGCTATTCATAGGAAATAAATTTAAACAATAGAACCCAATCTCAGGTCCACTCAGTTTCTCAATGAATGCCAATAACTTCCAGCGCTGTTTGCAATTCATTCTCTTCCACTTTCGATCCAATCTATTGCTAACTGAGAATAGTTTACAATATGACTTATGTGCTGTCCTTACTATCCAGGCACACATAGCATTGACAAATGCCCCTAAGAAAAATCCAAACACAACACATAATATCGCTGCTATTCGACCAATAATTGTGCTTTCTTGTTTGTGAATGCTATACAAAGCTATGAGATAACCATTGGTTGCGATGTAATAGATTAGGAATAAATAGACACCGAATAAGTGATTGGCGTCTTTGATGAGTCGCTCGACATAATTGTGTTCATTGATTGCATACATCAATAGTGTTATGTTTGAGTGTTTAAGACTTAACTCAATCTTCTCATTGATTTCAGTGAACTTGTATTTTAGATAGCTAATAAAACCAAAAAATATAACAAAACCTACATATATAAAAATAATGTATTGTTGTATTTCTATTACCCAGATAATATTAGCTATTACAAGATTAATTGTCAGATAATAAGGTGAAAAATTTTCCTTTGAGTACATAAAGAGGGTAAGAATCAGAAAAATTAGCAGAGAAATTATAAACAAGGTATAAAAAAGCGGTTTCATTAGTAAATCGATTGTAAAATTTAGCCTGATTGCAAGTTTTTTCTCATTTTTATAATTTAATGGGAATTTGATCAATTTGTATCTGATCATATAGAAAATTTCAACAACATAAAGTGTATTGGTTAACTCTTGGTAAGTGAGAGTCATTTTTGCGATGACCAGTGTAAATGATAGAATTATGAAAATACACCCAGTAGACATTTGATCACCTAACAGATAAGTTGGATCAAAGAGCCAAATATTTACTGACTCATCATTGAGTGTTGTGGTCACAATCATCTTGATTAGATTTAAGATCATAACAAATCTTATGATTAGAACAATTATTATTCTTTTCTTTTCCTTGTTGCCAGATGCATATTGGTGTAAGTCTTGACTGATTAATGTGTATTTATTTGAGATAAACTTTTCCAAATTATTGATAGCATCTCCAAGATTACATTTTTCTGCCATATTTGATTTATAAGAATTATCAAGTCTATATTCTACCTTAATCATTGACATATTTTGTTGCGAAATAAGATGAAAACAAATTTTTATTATAATAATTATTATATAATCAACATCTCACCAACTTACATTTGAATTATTATACTCACAAATTATTTGGTAATAAAATACTCTACACAAATTTAAATAAATAAAGAGAAAATTGCTGGAAATAGGCTAATTTAGAAGCAAGAATATTAAAGCAAATATTAAAAATCGATCCATGGTATAAAAATTTAAACCAAATTTGAATTTTTCTAATCTATGACGCATTTATAAAAATAAACTTTTTTATGATTATTGATTTTATCGATTGCACTCCAAAGCAAAACTTTTAAAACCAAATGTTTTTTCAACTAAATTTATCATGATAATAATAATAATTGGGAAGCAATCATATTTTTTAGATAATCAATTTCTACAGGCGGTGAAAATATTTCCCTCTAAATATATTATCTAAACTTTCAAAAAAAATTATTTTTCATTTCCTAATTGATTATTGTTTTATCAATAAATAGTTAAAGAATAATTTAAAATTGTATTGGGTAATTTATTAGAGATTTACACAAATAATAATTACTAAAAGAAACCAATAATTAACAAATAATTTGTGCCACAAATATACAAATATTGATAGAATTCATAGCTATTCATAGGAAATAAGTCTAAACAATATAAGCCAATGTCGAGTCCACTCAGTTTCTCAATGAATGTCAATAACTTCCAGCGCTGTATGAAATTCATTCTCTTCCTCTTTTGATTCCTATTACTACTCAGTTTGAATAAGTGACGATATGGTTTGTGAGCTGCATTTTTTTTATCCTGATACACATTACATTAACATAGGCAACTGTAGTGAAACCAAAAATAATGGCGAAAATGGCAACTATTCGGCCAAATAGTGGGGTCTCCTTCTTATAAGTTGTATACAAAACAATGAGATAACCATTGGTTATGATGTAATAGATTATGAATAAAAAGACTCCGAATATGTGATTAAATTGCTTGATGAGATGCTCGACATAATTGTGTTCTTTCATTGCATACATCAATAGTCTTATGCTAGGACGTTTTAGACTAGAATCAATGTTATTATTGATTTCAGCAAGTTTGTATTTCAAATAAGGAAAAGAACCATAAAAAGTGGCAAAACATACGTAAAAGAATGGAAAATATTGTTGTGCTCCTATTGCCCAAATTATATTTGCTAGTACAAAATTAATTATTTGATTTAGATCATAATTTGTCCTTGAGTACATGAATAAGCTGAGAATTAGAAAAATTAACAATGAGCTTATAATCAAAATATTGTAAACCGGTTTCATCAGGTAATCAATTAAAAAATTTAGTCTTATTGCAAATTTCTTCTCGTTTTCATTATTCAGTGGGAATTTGATCAGTTTGTGTTTGATCAAATAGAAAATATTAACTATATAGAGCGTATTTGATAACTCTTGGTATGTGATAGTTGTTCCGGCGATAACCATTGCAAATACCATAATAATGAAAACACACCCGGATGATATTTGATCTCTTAAAAGATACGTTGGATCGAAAGGAAAATATTTACCTTTTTATTATTTAATACAGTGGTCACAACCATCTTGATTAGATTTAGGAGAATTGCAACTCTTGTATGTATTTATTTGCTGCGAATTGTTCCACATTTTTGATTGCATTACTAAGATCATTTTTTCACTTATGTTTAAAACATTCAGATTAGGTAGGTTATATTTTCTGCTACTAGTCCACATTTTTAAAGTTAATTCTGTTCTATTTAAACAATTGATATGCAAATTTTAAACTTACTAATAAATTTGAATTCCAGAAAAACAATACATAAACTATTTGCTAGAATATTCAACAATACATTAAAATAATGATTTAATGATTTTAAGACTAAAGTTATAAAAATATTCATGATAAAATATAATAAAATTCATGAATGAAGTAATACTATGAAATTTAAATTATCGATTGCTTTCTGAAACATCGATAAAAAACATTTCAGATAGGTCTATTGGTTAGAACAAAAAGTAAACAAATAAGTTCAAGTTCAAAATGAGATTTCAATTTTTATTTTCAGTAAATGGTTTTACTGTACTTTTGATATGTAACCTTTGAGTTTAACAAGTACAATATAATATAAATTCAATTCAATAAACTTTTTCTTAAAGTTTTATACATTTGTGAAAATTAATGCAGAGTTTAAATGTGAATCATTTGTAATTAAATTATAATTCTCTATACTCTAACTCTCCAAGGTTGTTAATGTTAGCTTATATCAGGGGTACTGTATATAACACAAATACCTCTCTATTTTTTAATTTGAATAAACATCCTAGATGTTGAGTTTTGAGGACAGGCCTCCCTTCGCAATTTATTTTACTTTACATCCCCTTCGCTTTATTTTGATAAATACTTCCGATACCCCCTAATTTTCTGACCGAGGGACACCTTATCTTGTCAATGAATATTTTTATCCGTCAATTATACAAAATTATCTAAATATTGATTAGATTTGAAGACACTTCTGTGAGAATATTAAAAGTATTAAGATAACTGAATGCCTTACTCTAATGCTTGGAGAATAAGTAAATTATAAAATATAATAAAAATGTCCAGAAAATTGACCATATTGTTTGCACCGATGAGCCTGGTCGGACATGTGAACTCCTGCATAGGGTTAGGAGAAGCCCTTCACAATCGTGGTCATAAGATCGTATTCATTGTAAGCAAGGTGTTTGAGGGTAAGTTAGAACCGTATGGTTTCTACGAAGAAATACTGGAAAGTAAACTCGAAAAAAAAGAATTGAAGCCTGGTGAACAAACTGCAGTCGGAGTTTTGAAGGATGGAATTCTAGATTCAAAGCCGTCTATTGAAAAATTGAAAGATATGATAAAATCTAGACATTGGGATGATTGGATGGAGCAGGCTAAAGAATTAGAGCCACAAATCAAACAAATTGTTGCTAAACATAAGCCCGACGTTTACATAATTGACAACATTATTGGTTCGCCGACACTCGTCTACTCAGATAAGCCCTGGGTATATCTTTTCAGTGGTAATCCACTCTGGGTTATAGAAGATGAAAGAACACCGCCAGGAGGTTCTGGTAAGTAAATTTAATATAGAATAAAGGTTATTCTGATTGCCTTACTTACAATAACTAAAATAATTTTCTACTAATTTTACTTGATAATTTCTAATATAATAATTTAAACTTTGGAATTTAATAAACAGTTTTAAATCAAATTATTATTTGACCATACTTATACACTTGTATTTATTCCAGGCTATCCTTCGGAAAACGCTAGCACATCAGATGAATGCAAAAAATTTAAGCAGTTAAGAGACCAAGTTTTCATCAGACACAATCTTGCTTATAATGAATGGCTCGAAGAGATCGGATGTCCGAAAGTAGAGAAGAAAATGATTCCAAACTCGCCTTATCTCAGTCTCTATGGATATCCCAAAGAACTCGATTACACTGATATCAGGCCTCTTCCCGATAAGTGGATGGGCGTTGATACCTTTATGAGGAAAGGTGAGCAAGGTGAATTTATTCTGCCCGATAAACTAAAGAATAGGGACGAGAAAAAACAAAAATTGATTTACTTGTCCTTGGGCTCAATGGGAGGCGCGAAAGTAGAGCTTATGAAACGATTGGCCCATATTCTGTCCAAATCACCGCATAAAGTAATTGTATCAAAAGGTGTCAGAGGAGATGAGTATGAGTTGGCTGACAATATGTGGGGGGCCAATTCTGTGCCTCAAACAAAAGTGTTGCCCTTGGTCGATTTGGTGATAACTCACGGCGGCAACAATACCGTAACCGAGACATTCAGTTTTGGGAAACCAATGATTGTTATGCCCATAGCGTGGGATCAGTTCGATAACGCGCAGAGAGTTCATGAAAAGGGATTTGGTCTAAGAATGGATGGACACGAATGCACTGAACAGCAATTACTGGAAGGCATTGAAAAGCTATTGAATGACACCCAGTTAAAGAAAAGACTAGACATGGCTGCAGAACGTATGGCTACAACTGATAGTCTCACAAAAGCGTCAGAGGCTATTGAAAACCTAGTTAATTAATTTGACATGTTTTAATTGAATATTTATTGGCGATTCAATAAACAATAGGTTTTCAGTGAATTTGTATAAACTGTGACTTGGCACTTTTACTAAAATAAAATGTGTTAAAATATATAAATTCTTAATAATTTATATTTAATTTATTTAATTTAAAGCTCAAGATGGACCATTTACTTTAACTTTTAACATTTTTGATTAAAAAAATAAGCTCCGTAGAGCGCATCAAAGTAAAAATTAATTTATCTATACAAAATTTAATAAAACTATTATAAACTATTATAAATGTCGATTTTCAATTTTATCTTTTATATTATTTAATCTAGTTTAACAAGTACAATTTAATATTAAAATTTGCATAATTTGATTTTTTTTATTTATAAATTAAATATAATTTTGCATAATTTTTGATTAAAATAAAAATTGATTAAGATCATTAAAAATAATTGATTTTAACCTAACACATTAACTAAGCGTAAATTACTGTTAAGATTAATGTCCTAATTGTGGCATTTTTTGTCTTTATTTAAGAGGGATATCAAAAAATAGTTAAAATAACAATTTTTTATTTTTATACAATCGAACAGATTTTGAAATTAAAACAAATATTGTTTTATAAAACATTTAAAGTTAGTACAAATGCCTTGATGTTACCAAGCGGATATTGCACGAAATTAACAATTTTAATATTTAAAACATTACATAATAAAGTAATTCTGTCAAGTTTTGTTTACGAATTTTAACATGCTCGAAAATTTAAAATCCAAATTATATAAAACCTAAAAAGTTTGAAATTATTATCGAGAATTTTGAACTGTGTAGTTTTTGAGCCAAAGTTAGCTATAATTTAGGGGATTATTCGTAATAAAATAGAAAAGCAATTATTTTTACCTCGAGTGTCTTATTTGTTATCTACTAATTCTTTAATTCAACTTTTAAACTTAGTCTAAAATTTACCTCATTAATTATGCTGGCATACATATATGTAATATTTACTGTATCCCTGGTTTCAGCGTCTATCAACTTTGAAAAATGTGGTAATTTCTTAAATTCAATTTGTTTCTGCAAATATGTGCTTGTCAATATTGTTAATTATTAAAGGAGAGTCAAAGTGTCAAATTCAAAAGCCTGAATGTAGCGAGGAAAAGGACGGCAAATCATGCGTAGTTCACAAAGCAAAAAATATCACATTTAAATTAAATTTTACCCCAGGTAAGTTTTGTGTTTACTTTTACTATAAGTATTCCAAATTGATAATTTTTATCTATATATGACCATGTCCAAGCGACTAGTGTTCATATTAGAAAAATAGCTCGAAATCATGCAAATTGTAAGATACATTTTTACATATTAACATTATCATTCATTAACTTAATGTAACTTGCTCAGACCATACTTTTTCATGTGATAAAAATGAAACAGTTGTTCATATATAGAGTGACGTATGATTAAAAAATTAATTATTTACCATTAATTGTAATTTTAATCTGTTTACAGATGAGCATTGCGACAAGGCCAAAATTGAAATCCTTTCTGAAATCAATGGAGATGAAATCCCAATAAAATATGGAGAAACTGATGCTTGCAAATGCATGTCCTGTCCAATTGAAAAGGGGCAAATCAAAACACTTATTTACAAGATCGTTCCCCCTAAGATCATGCCATCCCAAGTAGGTTAATTTTTTAAATTGTTTGTACTTATTTTCATGTTTTTAAATTATAGACTGAGGGTTACATCAAACTCAGGATCATCTGTAATAGAAAGGATAAAAAGGAAATTTTATGTATTAGATTCCATGTTGTCGTCAAAAAATAGTATCTAGATCAAATTATATGTACTATTATTACAGGTCTGGCATTAAGCTAAATTAATTAATTTTATAATAAATGTCGTTTTGTTAAAAATAAAATTTTAATCTTCATAATTTTTTAAAAATCTTATTTGGTCAAATTTGTTTCTCTTAAGTTTGTTATATATAAATAATTTTTACAAAATTACAAATTATAGAAATATTTAAACAAATTTATTAAATGTTATGATTGTATTCAAGAGAATGAATAAACGATTCATTTAAATGCAATGAATTTGATAATAGTTTAACCGAAAACATCACTAATTATACAAAACAATATAATTGAGTGAAGAATGCGATTAAACATTAAAATTAAAGATCATATAATATAATATTGATAAGAAATTGCCATATTATAAAACATAGACTACACTCAACTATTAACAGAAAAATGGCGAAACTAGTAAATAAATTTGATATTTGCTCAAATATTAATAAAGGGTTGAAAAAGAAGATCAAGATATTTCATGTTTTTGATGACAAACAAGGATATAATGTATTATTTATCACAAGAGATGATAAAGTGTTTGGTTTTGGTTCCAATATTTTCGGTTGTTGTGGTTTAGGACACAATAGTGTTGTTAAAGAACCACAACTTATACCACAATTATGTTATAAGAATATAAAACAACTCTTCATCGGTTATAGTTTTATATTAGCCCTGAGCATTGATCAACAATTATATGGATGGGGAAAAAATTCGTTTGGTCAATTGGGTAGAGGTAATTATAGCAAACCGTCAGAGTATTTACAACCTGAAATAATTGACCTTCGATATGAAAATGCAATTCAAATAAGTGTGGGATCAGCACATTGTTTAGCGCTCACCTCAGAAGGAATTGTCTATGGATGGGGTGCCAATAGCTTTGGACAAATTGGATGTGGTCTTGCTGATGGAGAAAAGATAATTAAACCATGCAAATTATTAAAGTTTGAACCTTATTCAATCAAATTAGTTTATTGTTCGTATAATCAATCTTTTGCCCTTACCAATAATGGAATGGTTTACAGTTGGGGTGAAAACAAATGGTGTGAATTAGGACATGAAATAAAGCAAAATGAATGCGTGTATGAACCAAGATTATTGAGTTTAACAAATGTCATTTATATTTCATCATCAAGTACAACATATTTCCTAACAAATGAAGGCTTCGTATATTTTTGTGGCACTGATTCAAATAGTTTTCAAAAGTGGCCCAAATTATTGGAAAGTGATATTAAATTTTCTTCATTGCATTCCATATCGTGCCATAAAAATAACATGAAATTTACCCTCGCTCGATCTGGTAAAAATATTTACCAATTCACGAAGAATAAAATATCTAAATTTAAATATAATTCATATTTCAAACTAATCTACCACAAATTAAAAATGACTTACAAAACTATTGAAGTTATCAAGAATAAACATTTTGATGGCAATGATATATCAGATTTATATAATTATGAGAAGATTACACAAATTGAAAATCGTTTTAATCTTTACCAAATATTAGGGGTTTTAGGTGTTGGAGGATTTGCAATGGTTTTTGAAGTACAAAATATAATAAGCAAGAAACATTATGCGATAAAAATGATAAAATATGCAGATCATATTTATTCGAATGAAAGCTCGTGTAGAGAAGTAAAAGCCTTAACAAAATGTAGCGATGATTTTGTGGTTCATTTTTACGAGTCTTGGATTGAAAACAATTGTTTTTATATTAGACAAGAATTGTGTTCCGATAATCTCAGGAATATTATAGAACATAAACCGGACTTCTTCTCGAGAAGGCCCTCATATTCTATGAATGTAATCGAATATTTCATTTCGAGTCAATTATTTGCAGAGTTGTTGGAGTGCGTCAAATATTTGCATGAATCGACACCTCCTATAATACATAGAGACCTCAAACCTGAAAATATTTTAATCAATCATTTACCATATTATGGAAGATTTTTGAAGCTATGTGATTTTGGTTTAGCAAAGTTTTTCAATCTGTCTACCACAAGTCATTCTCAACGTCAAGGAACATTAGGTTATATGGCCCCTGAAGTGAGAGATGGCACCCATTATAACTTAAAATCTGATATTTATAGTCTTGGAATCATTGCAAAAGAGTTATTTGAATATATTGACTTTTGGTAAGTTATGTGGAATTTTTAATTGATGTTGAAATATTTTTCCATTAGTCCAGATAACATAGTAAATAATTTATTAAAGCCAAAATGGTTTTATTTGGAGGATATCATATTGTCCATGGTGAACTTAGAATATAACCAACGTCCAACAACTACACAATTATTATTAAATACAAATTGGATGTTAGAAGAAAATGAATTGCGAGAAATAGGCTTTTATAATATTGATTTACGCCAGGTTCAATCATATGAATTTTTCTCAATATATTTCAATACAAAAATAGCTAATAATAAACAATTGTAAAAGAAATCATTTATAACAAAAATATAGAAATCAGTTTAAATTAGCATAGATTGTAAACTAAATAAAAGAGATCAAATAATTCACTAAACATTGTTGATAAAAATTGTTATTAATCTGAAAGGATACAAAATGAATCTGTCAAATTTTCAAGGTGAGTAACAGTTTAATAATTTAAAAAAAATTGGGTAAAATTTGCTGTATATTCAGTCAAACTTTTACAAACAAAAGGGATTATGTTTTGTACTTCAATAATGATAGAAAAGAGACAAAATCAAATTAATTATTGTTGCTGATATAATTACAGACGTTTTCATTTATCTTTGCACAGAATTTTTGTGTTGAGCGCATGTGCAGCACATGTGTTCGCAATATAAATTGTTTGAGTGTTGCTATAACAACGATATAAACATTTTTGAATTCTGTGCA
>JAQGCS010002330.1:0-10472 GCA_034702105.1 Fuscozetes fuscipes
TATAAAACGCAACACATGTTTGGACAGAGCGTAAAAAACGTTTGAACGCTCGGACCCATATCGTGGCCCAAGCAGACTAAAGCAACGGCTTTAGCTATAATACATCTAGTACACTCATTTGATGACTTACTCCAAGCAAATATTTAGATAAGACCATCAGATCTTCTTTTAATTTGTCGTCACGCAGGCCATTCATTTTTAGTGCCCTTCGAAGTGTTGTCTCTGCCTTATCTGTCTGTCCAGTGGTAATTTGCCATCGTGGTGATTCATCCATGAAATAAAACCAAAATAACAATAGGCTCATCAAGGTGAGTGACCACAATTGCATCAGTTTATAATCTCGTAACCAATAGGCATATGCGGGCAGAAAAGCATAACCTGCTATCCAACCCATGAGAATCAAAATTGCAATTTCTGATCTGTGTTTGGGTCCACTCGACTCTATTACTGAAATTTAAATGTTTACAAAATATTAAATACATTTATAGCTAACTTGTTATTAATTTTTAAATACTTGCGACACCGAATGCAACTCTACCCGAACCACCCAGACCCACGAAAAATCTCGCAATAAGATACTGAGTCATATTCATTGATAGAGCGCATCCGGCGGTACCCAATAGTTCTGCAATGAGTGCCACCCATACGAGTGGTTTTCTGCCGTATTTGTCCTGTAATTGGGATAATACCAGACCTGATATAAGATAAGACAACATATATGAAGTTTGTGTGAGTGCAGCATAGTTTGCTCGGTCACACACCAGATTAAACTGCCAAGGAAGTTTGAATTAATTTTTAATCAAGTTACAAATTGTTTACCTCCGTTAAGATTGACCTTTCGAATAGAGTTCTATCGTAATGCCATTCATTGCAGGTTTCATTAGGTTTCGTGAATTTATTGCATTTCATTTGTTTTGTTTTATTCTGTAATATAAATAATATTGAATTTAAATCTTTGTTTAAAAGTTATATTTACCGGATAACCATTGGGAACGTCACTGCACCAGAAATCATTATTAAAAGCATGGAAAGCATAACCAAGATTATTGATGGCACCCATCGCATACATTATGAAACAGAAACAGCACATATGAAACTGCCATTTACCCCATTCCCCAACAATATCGGCCACATGTTTCACTTTAATGTCTTTTACGCTCATTTTGATTCACTCAAAATCAACAAATTAATCGAATGACAAATTTGATCAAATATTATGTGTCGTAAAAATTTAAAGTAAACAAAACTCAACTACCTCAGATAAAAAGTTTACTTAAATTAAACATAAATGAATTGCAAAAATAAACTTATAAATATATAAGTTCATTCTCTTGTACATTTTTTCATATACATTCATGTATGTTTAAAAATCCCCCATGTCATAATATATAATTAAACCTGTGCATTTGAGTTGTATAAGAACTTGTGATTATTCCCTGTTGCAGGGATGGTCAAGCTCTAGTGGGTCTAGGGGTAGCTTTTTTAACGTTACTAAAAACTTTGACTTTTTAATAGAAATGCGCGTATTTGAGGCTTTGGCTTAATTGCTAACGCGTTCAAATTCATATGAGGGCAGCCTCTCCTCTCAGAATCGTACTCACTCCTCTCTTCAACCCATACCTCAGGTTTAGATGCGTTGAAGATAATAAAATTGAAAAAATGAGGATTTAAGATAAAAACACAAACAAGGTAAACAAATTTACCAAAACTTTCGACAATAGACGGGTCAGCGGTCTAACCCCTGGCCATCCATGATTCCAAAACTGATAAGTTAGACTTTATATACAAAATTAGGAATATTATACAAGGCATATTTTTGAATTTTAAAAATTGATTCATAAAATTATCAAGTCTAAAGTATTTGTAATTTAATAACAATTAATCAAAATTAATTTTAATTGACTTAGATTGAATAGGGTGACAAATTGAATATTTTTTCAATAAGACATGATTTTATTTGTTTTCATTGGTAGACAAAAAAAATGCAAGGTAATTTATTAGTTTTAGTTATTAATTACTTGTTTTCACGTAAGTTATGAGAAAATTGAAAATATTTTTCCATTTAAAATATTAGTATAATGTTTGAGAGCAATAAATTATACATGATTAAAATTTAAACAATTCCATAAAATTAATGACCTCATGTTTTTTTCGAAAACAGGAGATTAAGCAAGTTCACTAGTTTGTTTAGCTAGTTCCATTCGGATGATTTTTATTAGTACGACTCCACACAATCCAATCACCTTTTTTCAAATTAATTCTTTGTTTAAAATTTTTTTGGAACCGATTATAAATACCTCATAACCACGAAAATAGTTAATGATAAAAAGGTTCCAGCACGAAAAGCCCACTACATTCACATCTCTCTGTCCGATCCTCTCAAATAGATTCAAAATCTTTGAAACAAAATTTAGTATAACTTTAAACGTTAAAAATAAGAAAATTGATTTTAATTACTTCAATTAACTATGTTATTCTTATAAATAACCTCGATTGGAATAATTCATGAATAGATGGCTAATAAATAAATGTAGTGAAAATGCTATCTTTTTCATTTCAATTCTTATTGAATGATTTTTATCATCAAAATAAGTTTGATAAATCCTATTTTACTTGATATTAGGTTAGTTCGTTTTGAGAGTCTTAAAAGTCGCCTGACATAAGCAAGATAGTAAAGTGTACTAGCTTAGGAAGCTTAATAAATGTAAAGCCACTTACTTTGAAACCATGTCTAGCCTTTGATACGACTGGTTGTCTGGTTTTTAAAGTGACTAGCTTATATGAAGCCAATAATTTATAAGCCGTTTCTGCCTCGAAGTTAACCGAAGCAGAGATTCCGATCAAAAATAACAGAAGAGTTGAATAGAAAAATATGGAATAAAGAAGTATCAAACGAATGTGAAAGAGTAAATTATTGCCGAAAACAAACATAAATATAACCAGTGCCACAACTGTTGTGCAGGTGCTCCAAATCACTGCTATAAACTTTGACCAATAGTTTGAGTCGTATTCGTTTATTTCATTATAAATTTGATCCAAAGTTTGTATTATTCTGCTAGAGCTCAAAATTTTTATATTGTCCTTATTATCGATGGCGTATTCCATAAAATCATTTATTTCCCTCTGCTTTGACTTCAGATAATAGGCGAGAATATAAAAGTAAAACAGTTGTGTGCAAAGGTTGTTCATCACATAGGAAACACCAAGACCAAATAAGACACTATGAGGCAGACCAATCAATAGCATGTCCAAGGGAGAAACTTGGAATGCGAAAGAGAAAAATGACATTGCCCCTCCCATAAATGTCATTGAGCTGCCCATCAGTTCTTGAGCTTTGAAGGCAAGGGTTGACCTTTTGAGTAAGCTCCTTATCAAATGTTCATCGTTCAGTCCAATCGATTGAGGTGTTATCTGACCCGACATCATATTGAAGACACGCATATACGTCGGTCTTTTGTTAATTAAATAATTGTAAAAATGCATTATATGAGAGACGTTCGCCATCCAGAAGACTAGCGCTGCCGTCAGGTTTAGATGGACTCTCATATTAATAAAATATCCGAAGTCACCGATTAATAGATAAAAGTGTTGCGAACGGTTCGGTGTAAGCACAGAATACATGCACCTTAACATTATTATTGTGGGCAATGCGAACACAAATATTGGGTGATATCGAAGCGATCGCTTAGTGCACCCATTCTTGAAATTGGAAAATCCCAACATGTAAAAATGTGTACCAGAAACCGGAATTCGCAATTGTAGAGGTAAAATGAAAGACGGATTCATTTTGGTTATCTCTATGTCATCCATTCTTTTTCGTATATCATCGAAGTTATTGAAAAATGACTTTATTCTTGTTCTGAACATTTCTCAAATTTATGTTTTTTACAAATGCAAACAATACTTCACTAATTAGAATAGCAAATTATAATTATGCTCATTATATGATATGATAATCACTTCAATATTCAGATCAAGTACAATTCAAATGAAAAGCAATGTTATTGTTATTCTGTTGAATATTATTTTTATACCAAAGTCATAGTCTTTTCATATAATTCTATTGATTTATTCGAATCTTGCGTTTTATTCTTAGCTTAATTCCAAATATGAATTATGATTCAATTTATCATTAATATTGACTTTTCAAGATCATAATTTTCGTGAAGATAGACTCAGATTCGGCCATATTTTAAAAATAGGAAAATATACAAATTTTTCAAAATTACATTATGTTTGTTGAAAGATAAGTATATTGAACTTTTTAAAATCAACTGAATAAATATTTAAATTTACAAAATTTCACAAGAATTTACAAAAGAGGAAAGTAGTAAGGAATTAATAATTGCTTAAGAACAAAATTTAAAGTGACATTTTTGATCCAGCTAATCAACGACATATGCATTAAATTCATGAACATCTTTTATTACTTCATTACTTATATTTATTCATTCATTTATTTATCTTTTATTAGATTCAAAATGTTAGAGAAAATGTTTGCACATAAATATATATAGTATGTGTTAGAAAGAAAGTGGACATACAATGGTAGAGTTTATGGATGAGTTTCTACTCATATATAAGGTACAAAAAATTGGTGTACAAGTTTATCTCCAAACTATATTAAAAACAAGTAATGGGTTCGAAATTAGTATCAAAGTATATGTGATCTCTCTGTCCACTTTCTATTTAATGCACACAATATATTTGTTTGCAAGACTGTGTTCTGATTGGTTATCCATTTGATTGATAGTATTGTGTATTTAGTGACCACACTATTGAGTCATTATTCAAATGTTGTCAAACAATGCGCTCACATAACAGTTAGGATTTGCATTCAAATCAGTTATTACAGCACTTCTTCAACAACTCCTTATTAAATGATATTACAGTTTCTTTCTCTAAAACACGAAACAATTAGCTATAATTAAATTATATTATAGTTTTTGCCTCTAAAGCAGGCATGATCAAACTTTTCGATCCTAGAGGGTCTAACGTAGGGGGTTTTCAAAAATTTTCTAGGGGGGGGGGGGATTTCAAGAGTTATTAAAAGCCACTTCTTGATGGAAATAAGTGTATTTTAGGCTTTTTAAAGCAAAAATTTCAAAAAGAAACTAGAACAGCCTCAAAATCTTTTCTCTTTAAAGCTGTCTTCAACAATAAATTTTCAAATTTTTTGAAGGCAGGGGTGGGGGTAAAGCACAAAACTATATTTTAGACGTAGTGAAAAAAGGGGGACAAAGTAAAAGAAATTAGCGGCAGGGTATACCTAAAATGTTAAATTTTTGAAAAATTCTAGGGGGGAGTTTTGCCTAATTTTTTTACTCTAGGGGGTCAGCGAGCAAACCCTTAGCCATCCCTGCTCTAAAGCAAACCCACGCAAGAAACAACGAGCTATAATAATTGAGCTAGTTCTTTCATAACTCATTTAAATGTATAATAGGACAGAGTTTGTGGTAAATTAACATTAACTGTAATTTCGAATAACTTATTTGCATAAAAGAATTGCTTTTTTAAAAAGAAACCACTCATGTATTGAGACATATATGTCTTCTATCAAATTCTTAAGTAGTCTCATTTTAAAACACTCCATGCTAAACATTTTTAACACTCTCATAAAACTAAATCTTGAATTTCTTTACTTCGTTTTTCTATTTCCATCTGGATGATTTTAAGAAGGACTACAGCGCACAGCAAAATGACCTTGACATTAGAAATTATGATTATAATCAATTCAAATAAATAATGAAAACCTCAAATCCTCGAAAGTAATTGATAACAAATAGTTTGAAACACGAGAACCCGATCTTATTCTTCTTCTTGAGTCCAATTCTCTCGAATATATTGAGAAACTGTAAAAAATAAATAAATTGATTACTTTTGATAAATAATGAATATTCTGAACCTTTAAGCCGTGTCTGGCGTTGGAGACCACAGATTGTCTCGTTTTCATAGTAACCAATTTATAAGATGCCAGAAGTTTGTACGCCTTTTTCACTTCATAATTGACAGAACCGGCCGTTTCGATCACAATCATAAGAATGGCAGAGAAGAAGAATATGGCGTAAAACAGAATAAGTCTAACATTGAAATGCATTCGTTCTCCAAAAGAGAACATGAAAATAATTAGTGCTATTATGGCAGTACTGGTCATCCATATCATAGCCAAGAACTTTGACCAGAAACTAGAGTCATATTCTTTGATCTCCAAATAGACCTGGTTCAGTTGTGCTGTTATTCCATTGGAGTTATAGATTCGGATTTTGTCTTTGTTTTTGATGGTATTCCGCAAATAATTATTGACTTCTCTTTGCTTTAGTTTTAAATAATAGGAAATCACAAAGAAATAAAATATTTGACTACACATCACGTTATAAATGTAGAGGGAACCTAGGCCAAACAAACATGTGTGAGGCAGTCCTAACACTGCCATATCATAGAATGAGAGCCGCGATACGTATGAGAAGAGTGAGATATTGAATGCCATGAATGTAATGGAGTACCGGAAAAAGTCGTTCCATTTGAAGGCCTGTCGGGTTTTGCTCAATAGGTCCCGAATCATCTTTTCGTCGGACAAACCAAGTGAGTAGGGTGTTATATTTCCCGCCATCATATTAAATACCCTCATATATGTCGGTTTTCTGCCTCTTGTAAAATCAATAAAGTGTACAATTTGTGAGAAGATGGCCACCCAATAAACCAGCGCTGCGGTCATATTGAGGTGCCACTTCAAGTTCATGAAGTAACCGAAGTCACCAATTAGTAGGTGAAAGTCGAACGAATGGTCCGGTGTTGCAACTGAGTAAACGAATCTTATGGTTAGTATTGAGGGTACAATAAATACTAAAAGGGGGTAATATAGCCATGATCTTCGTGTGCAACCATTCTTGTACAGTGAGAACCCGAATTTGTAGAAGTGTTTGCCAGAGGACGGGATTATCAGCTCTTTGGGTAAAAGACATTTTGGATCCAATGTTTTCATTTTGTAAAATTTTTTGTATTAAATCTAATTTGACTTCAATTCAATTCATTGCGAATGTTATCGAAATTCACTTTTATATTAAATTAAATTTTGGAGACTTATGCTCTTTATTTAGACTAAACTTAAAATTTTGTGAAAGTCTATTAGATTACCTAAATTAATTGTCCTAATTCATTATATTCATTATATTGTGTTTTTCAATAATTAGGTAAAATAAAACATTAATTTATGAGACAGTTACAATTAAATAAAATGATTATCTTTTTGTGAATTTTTACTATACTGACATGCTCGTATATCAAATTTAATAATTATACAAGATATTCTATATGTAGGATATTTTTACGATTGTGCACCGCACCAAATTCGTGCTTGTTCACTTTTTAGTTAACTAGTACACTTTTAATAGTTTTAAACAAATGAATTTAGACTTTTAGTGATTTTCAATACTTTTATTTTTAAAAATAATTTGAATATAAATTGAGCATAAATTCAATTAATCTAAAGATATAAAAAATTGTATAATAATCTGATCAGTGGTCAGTTTATATGCGTTGACAAACCTTTATTTGATCAGAGGCTGACCCGAATTCAGTGTTAATAGAATAAATATAAATGAGAATAAGTAAATCCTTTCCAGGCTTTGGGCATAAAATGTTTAAAATAGGCATAAAAATGAATACAACCATAAACTTAAATTGTAAGTATTAATTAAGGTCAAAGTTAAATATATCCAGGCTAAATGTAATTATAATTAAATGTCATTTACATTTATTAATCAAAATTTTAGAATAATATTAACAAATATAAATTTCTTTAAAAAAAATGTTTATTGATTGCAATTTTTAAGTGTCTTAACACTAGAACTCAATTAAAACCTGAACATGTGTAAGATGTGTAAGGTAACATGAGTACTGATCGACACTCAGGTATTTACACTCTGTACTATATTTATTGAATTATTTTGAGACGAGATTCATATAATTAGTGATAATTTCCTCTATAAAACGGAGAGTAAATTAAAATTAACTTAAATCTATTTTACGATTAAAATGAAACTTTAACAAATTCAGTAGCCTTGAGTTTAGTCCAATTTATTTTAAAAATCAGTATAACTAGTAACTTTTCTATAGTTTCCAGCTAGTTATTATCCCTCAACCAAGTTAAGGAGATAACCAGGTTTGACTATATACTTTGTTTTATTGTTTGAAACGATCAAGAGAAAATTTTGATCTCAATGGCCAAAAATCCAATTTATTTAATCTTTTATGAAAAATGAATCTACAAGCAATTTACATTTGTACTAGTCAATTATCAATTAGGTTATTATACCAGAATTTCATCCCTAATAATGTTTTCAGATTTTTATTTTAAGAAAATAATTATCTAAAGATATTTCAATAGAAATGTTTGGAGCGGACATTAGTCAAGCCATTAGTGCTAATATTGATCTTAGGGCTCAGGACAGAGAACTTTTCCAAAAATTTTCTAATAAGGGGGAGTCAGGAATAGAGTAAGATGACCGAAAAAAAGTCAGCATTTTTCCTAAATTAACTTGGTTTAAATTTACTCAAATTCAGTTTAAATGCGGTACTTCTTGAGGTTTCTTGAGGTGAAGCACTAGAATTTCAATTATGATATTAAGAGACAATTTGTTCAATTGTCTAAAGAACTATAAAATAGTTGTTCTAACAGCGGAAATACACCAGTTCAAAGTGAAAACACTTGTGTATATCATGATCAAAAACCACTTATAGCTGATTAAAAAAACTCTCTAATGCTAAATCAATAAAAATTCGCTGGCTAAAATTTCAAAAGTGGGGTCGTTTGCAGAAACTGTCTCAAGTTTGATCATTGAGTCAACAATCGAGTGAATCATTCAAGTATTTCATTAACTTGATCATAATTTTACTTGCCCATATAGCCATTGTGCATTATATTACAAATAAACTCGTTTATGTATTTTAATTATGTTTATTTTATTTTATTAACAGAAGAAATTGGATTGGTCGTTTCATAAGGAAATAGATTTAAGTCTACTGTTTTCTGAATTTATATATTAATTCAAATTGTGATGGAGTCTATTATATGTCCCAAGTTAACAAATATGTCCTCTATTCCAGTAACTGCCCCATTAAGATTTATAGTGTATAATTCGATGATTTCTACTTCAGCCAAGTGCTACATAAATATTAATATTGTTAACTCAATTATAAGCCTAATAAAAATGCCATTCGTTGTCAACTATACCGACTCTATTGAACAGAAGACATCGAATGGTTGGAATGGAGTAATCGGACACTTGGCTAACAATCGAAGTGATGTAGGCCTGGGACCATTTTCGGCAACAATAGAACGCTTTGGATTTGTAAAACTATCGACGCCTATGGGGTACGCCTCTCCTATCGCAATAATGAGCGGCGAATTGCATAATACAGACCTCAATGCCTTAAATGTGTTTAAAACTTTTAAAATAGTTATTTGGGTTTTAATAATCTTATCTCTGGTCTCAATGACTTTAATCGATTCACTGATTCACAGGAGAAAAGGCCTCAAGTATTGGTTCAAAAGTCATTTCTCGAGAAAATTATTTTCTTATATAACTTCAATGTTATCTCAAAGTTTGAAACCATTGCGAAGAATCTGTTGTCTAAAACATCTCCTTTTTGTGGCATTTTCTTTGTTTTGCATAAGTTTTATAATTCATTGCTTCAAATCTAAAGTCTTATCAAACCTTCTCTACTCTCCCCTAATTCTAATCGATTCTATGCATGATCTAGCAAATTTGGTAGAATCGCGTTACATTGAAATAGTTTGTGATAAATTGAAACTGACCTGGCATTTATTTGTAAATACTAATGACGTTCATTTCTCTAAAGTTTATCAATCAGTCAAGAATTTGAGAATGCACAACTTGTCAGAAATTGCATCTGGACAACAGATCCTAATTGACTACAGCAGTTATATAGAAAGACTAATCCGTACGAATAAGAACTTAGGTCTTTATATGAGCAAGGACACTTACTATGGAACATCGCTTAATGTTTTCTATTCGATATATTTGAATCAATCATTAATAAGAAAAATCAATTCTGTGGCGAATATTCTTTACGAAAGTGGTCTCCAAAACTTCTGGGTCTCAAAACGTGATATATTTTTTAATTTTCATTTATATCATATTAAAGAACAAAGACATCAAATATCGCTAAACAGTATTATTGGGTTTTTCCGTCTTTTCGCCACAATCTTAATGGTTGAAGTTTTTATTATGCTCATAGAAAAATTACACCACCATATATTTTAGCTAACAAGTCATAGTCGGAAACTATAACTGAAATATATAAACAAAAATCACATGGTTGGATTCTGCATATCAATAGCTATTACATAAGGTAAGTTTTATCGGCGTATGGCCATGTTGAAGCAAGCGGCAGCCGTAAGAAGAATCGCTAAAAGTGATGCAAATTGTAAGATGAATTTTCACACATTA
>JAQGCS010002331.1:0-10466 GCA_034702105.1 Fuscozetes fuscipes
TCTCTCTCTCTCTCTCTCTCTCTCTCTCTCTCTCTCTCACTCACTCACACTCTTCTCTCTCTCTCTCTCACACACACACATATTTATTGAATATTCTACTTATAATTTGTTATAAAAAAATGAGTGCAGAGTAGTATTGCAAATGATTTGAAGCTCAAACATATCAATGTTTCGATTAAACACTTGAATCAAATGTAGATTCGTTTGGTTTTCCTTAAAAATCAGTTATGTTTGAAATTGGAATTAAATGCTTAATTTAAAATTAATAATTTTCAAATGATTTGAATTTTATTAGATTCAAAAGTTTAAAATCTATTTGAATTGAATCAAATATAGACAACGAATGAAATAATAGATTTGGAGAATTAGTCGATCACATCATTCATTTGCTCCAATTTTCTAATTGTTTTGTAATACAAAAGAATAGACTAACGAAATGTCATTAAATCAGTTATTGAGACGAAATTTCTATCATTTCCTTTGGATATTAGAACTAAACTCAAATTATTTTCAACTTTGGTTCCTATAATTTGATATAAATCTCGAGTAAATTGATTGGTATTATAGGAATCGTTAAAATTGTATTTAAATAAAATTTGATTCGATGTCTATTACAATAGAGTTATATAATACCAAAAAATTTGTTTTCACTACAGAACTGGTTTGTGATGAGAGCCCGGGGCGAACATAACTATTATTTTAGTCTCTAGACTTCCTCATGTTTTTGCTCGACATCTCTTCAATGCATTCTCGAGTAATCCTTTTTCAAATTCAATAATACAAACCGTTTGCCAAATAAAAACTCATTTTCTAATTCAATAAATAATTTAAAATTAATTGCTATTGAATTTCATTATTACATTAAATTTCAATTTATTAAACTTTTTCTATAAAAAATATATACGTTTCTTATAAAACTAAATTCAAATTAAATTCTGAGTCTATTTACTAATAAATGATGTTTTGTATGGATTACAGTGATGGCCAAAGTTGTTGATCGCCTTACAACTAGTGGTATATGAGGGATCAAACAACTAATTAGAATCTAGGTCGAATTCTTTTTAACCATTTCCTTTTTATTAGAGCTTGGCTACCATTTTTTGTGAAAAGCTATTTCCAAAGCCTGACTAAAGTGACAGTGAGCGTGGTAAATTTATTTAAATATTAAACAGATTTTATTTTGAATGTTGGCTTCAATTTAAAGTCAATTTTGAAATAAACAAACGAAATGAGATTAAAATTATTTGAAATACTTTTTGTGTTTATTTAGTATAACATATTTGTTTTGCAATACTTTTCTGTTCACTTCCTTATCTGAAACACACTTTTTTCAAATTGTTTTCACTCAATTCACTCAATAATGCTTTTTTCATTAAATTGAAATTTTGTCTCATATTTGAACTAATTTTTAACACCAGAGTTGTTTTTAAGTCTTTAGTGACAGTCTGTGAATTATGTCTCACAATATCATCGATGGTTTAGTTGACCGCAAAAGTAAATTCTTTTGACAATTATTTTCTGATTTTTTTTGTCTTCAGTTAATTGAAGGCATAGTTGAGTAAAAGCTCTTCTTTTATCCCCATTTTTAAAACGTTGAATTCAATACTACTTTTGATTTGATATTCAGAACCGGAACTTTGAAATACTCGTCCCATTCATTGACTCTTAAGGTGTTTAACTCAATGAACGAGTTTTAAGTCTTTGAAGGGCCGTTCGAACTCCTGATTCGCTGATAACAGTCATGTTAGGAATGTTAGAGATGTGACCCACTCGAGGACTCGTACCTCACATACCAACACTCAAATCCCAATATCAGGGGTTAACAAATACAATGCAAATTGTATATAACTACAAGCACTTGCATTGACTCCACTACTAAATTAGATATCTGTTAAGTCAACCGATTCCCAGCACTGCCATCACTTTTATGGCTTTGCGTACTCTTCACACTCTTTAGTCTCAGACAGACTTCAGTCGATTCGGTCATTGACTGTCTGACTGAGTGTTACCAATGCAGGGCTCGAATATTGTGTTTTTCGAATATAACATTTCTGACCACTATTTTTTATAATTAGCTTCTCATGAAATGAGTGCATCGATTTCACAATACAGTCAAACCTGGATTTAATCTATTTAGTTCAGAGAAGCTCAGGGATAATAACAAGGTTACTTTAACATTTTTTTCTATTAGTATGACTTGAACTGAGAGACTACAGGAATGTACAAACTGTGAATCCATTGGAGACAATTCACTTGATAATTTAAATTATTCGAATTTTTGAAAATCAGATCATATATATATATATATATATATAATCCCTTAATTATTCAATTAAATGTAGAAGAAAAGAGAATTCCAAATAACCAAATCAATCAAAACTTGTTAAAGTCTTTCCGGACAAACCTAATTTCAATATTTTTAACCCATGTTGATTTGCCATAGAGATTGTCATACAAATTCAATTACTTAGAAATGTTCAAAATAGGACCTAATATTATGTTCATTTAAATTGCGTTTCATGCAGGGTTATCAAAGAACATATTTCATTTTAAAGCATTCAATTGGTCAGGTGAATTCTCTCCTATGGATTTTGTACATTCCTATATAACCAGGGAAGGATTATAAAGAAGATTACGAGATTCGACTGTATTTCGATTCTATTTTAATATAATAATATCATTACATTTAAACTATTTTATAGACAGACATAGCGTCTGACAGTAAATTATATGACAAAATCGATACAGTCTTGGTTTCAATGACACGCTTTTTTATTTGTTGCCGATTATAGAATTTATATATATTTTTCGTCAAATATTTTATTTATTCCGTCGATTATATATTATTCGAGAAAATGTCGAAATTGAGAAATATATGAAAACCTTAAGAAGTGATATGACATTGAGATTAATGTGGGACAAGGACAGGGTCGTCATCCACTCGATATACTCAATTAGTGTTGATTTTTATATTGTTTCAGTCATTTTTCTTTCGAGTTTTTATTTTTATTGAAATGTTGAACATTTTTTTGTGGAAAATCTGATGTAAAACCTGATGAAACAAATATGCAAAAAGAGTGAAAATATATAATTGAAGTTTAATGACTCCACAGAATAGTTATGTTAGTCGTGTTTGAAATTACAGTCTTTTATGAATTAGTTTTATGAGCGCCCTATCAAAGAGTGTAATGAGAGGCCAAATTCATAATTGATTGCTTGAGTCTCAACCTTTCCGAACCAAATATTTGAATTTTTATTTGACTACACTTTATATTTAAATATTAATATTTAGAAAATTTTCAAATTATAAGTCGAGACTATAATAATTATTTTGTTCCAATATTTAATAGTCAGTGGAAAATGTCTGACGTTTTCTCTCAAATCAATTTCCAAATGAACTAATTTCTGCTGAATATTGAAATCAGATATTCATTCGATTATTATTTGTGTTGAATCTCCAGAATATAATATCAAAATTTATATTCTGATGAATTTTCTGGGAAAAAGTACTCCAATTGACAGTAGATTTGATGGTACCTAATTTAATGTACTTGTCATTAATTGGTCTGACATTTAATACACATAATTATTATTCATCGATTGAGTTGTCTGAGAAACACAATCCACACATAAGTTATGTGACAACTCGTCAAAGATATACTATTATAAACAATTGATATCTTTGAATATTGAATTTGAATAAATGAGAAGAATTGGCCAATGATTGCCAAATGGCACATATGAGAAGAGTATTCTCTAATAATTATTATTGGACCTGATTTGTGGGACTTTTCCCTATCATTAATAAATCTGAAAGTAATTGAATTCGTTATTTGAATGAAATAAAAAATTGTCTCTAATTTCAAGTGTTTCCTAATTAGCGAATCGATAAAAATTGTAATTTTATTTCACTTCGAAAATATGATTAGAAAATAATTACTCCTCGAAAATCATTGGCAAATGAGAACAGGTTTTGCTGTGTTTGTTATCTATTAGTTTTGCTAACATTTCAATGAGAATCAAATTCAGTTGGAATGACCTCAACCTGACCAACATTTATCTTCTCCGACTGCCAGTGTATTAACTCATTCTTATAAATACATAAAGGGTTGAAAATTGTCTGAAAAAATAAATTATTGAAATTGAATGAAAAAACTTTTAGTAAAGATCAAGTAAAAGTTATACACAACTGGGAAGTTAGGCTGTAATTGAATCTAGCTTCATTGCCCTTTATAGTTAAGTTCAATGATTGAGAAATATTTGTGAATGAATTGGTTGATCACTAAGCTAAGTTTGAAATCCAATCGGCATTTATTTGAGAACTATTTAAGAATTTCATAATTCATTAGATTTAATGAAAAGTTGCGATTTCCTGCTCTGACATTGAATTTCGGTTTTTGCTTATCATTTGAGTCATTAAAACATTCTTTTGATTTTCATTAAATTCCTTACAAAATATTGAAATGAACTTAAAGTTAACATTGAAAACAACTTCAGTCTCGTCCACAGGGGGCCAAATGGGCCAACAGGGGGAGCAGGAATTGGCCACCAAAATGCTTCAGATTCAGCACAAAAGGTTCTATTTGGATGTTAAACAAAACAGAAGGGGCCGTTTCATTAAAGTGGCCGAAGTATTACCACATTTACTTTTATATGTTCATCAAATTGATTCCTTTTAATCGTTTAATAGGTGGGCGCAGCCGGAAGGAAGAGTCGATTATTACTAGCAATGTCTACGGCCGCAGAATTTAGAGACCATTTAACCTCTTTTAGTGAACTCTACGCTTCTTTGGGTAATTCACTGATTTCTATTTAAACGCGACTTAAAATTTGCCTCCAAATTCTACTTGCACATTTGAATAAATATAAGCCAACAAATACAGTAATATCTGAATTGAAGTCTAAGAGCACCCAAACATTGAGTGACATATGAAAAGGTTTTGCACATAAATCAATATATTTTAAAATTCAAATAATGATTCTTTTATCCAAATGAATGAAACAAATATTTTTGGAGACAATCAACAAAATGATAGCATATTTTAAGTGGTGTTTGATATGCAATACAATGAGTGGTCACTAAGTTTTTACTATAATTTTTGTTTATTTCAAATAATAGACGAAAAGGGTAATAAATTGAGTGCCAAATAATTTAAACTTTCGTTGATTGGAATATGTAATTAAATGTTGGATTGCATGACAACCATAGGTCCGCCCAATCCGGACAACCTGCCAGAAGACGGCAAACTCAAGTCTGAAGTTATGGTTAAGGATAATCGAAGATATTATTTGGACTTGAAGGAGAATAATCGAGGAAGATTTCTTCGCGTCAGTATTCATTACAATCACTGCGAACTACTAATACATTTAATAAATGTGTTTGTAATCACAGGTCTCACAAACCATTTCAAGAGGCGGTCCGCGTTCGCAGATAGCGATTCCGGCGCAGGGAATGATTGAATTCAGAGATGCATTGACTGACTTATTAGAAGAATTCGGAACCGATGACGGAGGTCGGGAGGAAAATGCCGGTTCAAGTAGACAATTGTTTTGTTTAATTTCATAGCGTTTTCATACAATCTTTTGTTCTGCGAAAACCGTTAAACCCTTTCAGCCATCAAATTGTCATTAAATTTGTTATGTCTTCAAAACTAGGCTTTAAGGGAGAGTTACCCGAAGGACGACATATGCGAATAGACAACAAGAAGTTCTATTTTGATATCGGACAGAATAATTTAGGCATATATATGCGCATTTCTGAGGTAAGTCCATTACTTGCCCACTACTCCCCCTAATGGTTTGTGCCATGTTTAGGTGAAGAGTAACTTCCGGTCGTCGATTACCATTCCAGAAAAATCTTGGGCGCGATTTAGAGATGTATTCAGCGATTATGTCGACAAAATGAGTGAAGTCATTGACAAGCCTTCGGGTCCGACAAATAGCGGCTCTCAGAGCGGTGGCGATGCTAGTGGTCCCGCTCAGTCCAACACTGGGTCTGGCACTGGAGGCGGAGGTGTGACCAGTATTACATCGAAATGAAGTTTAGTTTATGCTTAGCTTTTGCGCAAATAATTTCTGTTACTACTGTTGACAAATGAATGACTAAAACGACAAAAAGGCTTAAAAGAGTTTAAAAATAATTTGAATCATATGAACGCCATCACCTCTTAAGACACCTCTCCATACCCGACGAAGTGTTTGTACAGTTGCGACAAAGCGACACATTCTTAAAGAAAATATTTTGAATTTTCAAAATCAATAACTAAAGAGAAACTAATTATTGAGTTTGAATGTAATCCCGGTTTTAATTGTATTATTAGAAGGTTTTGTTAGTTATTATTAATTAATTGATTGATTCTATTCGTGCACTTTTATGTCCGTCTGAATGTCTGTTTGATTTGAACGGAAATCAAATGTTTTAATTATTTTTATGGTTTGACTTTAGAACTGTTTTAAATATAATTTTAAGATTAGATTCTTTTAAAGGGTATGCTTTGAATTCAGGGATAAAATGTTAATCAATGCCTAATCGCTCTTTTAATGTTTATTTTCTCATTTAATCGTTAATTTTTGTACAGTTATTATCACTGATAATAATAATAATACCGGTTATTAAATGACAAAAGTATTGTATAAATGACTTGTAATTGTGTAGAATTTCGTTATAAAACTGACAGCAAATTCTTTTATTATTAATATTATTATAATTCTATTATATCTTTGATAAGAGACAGGAATTACTTATTTGATGAAAAAAATTATCCAAATGTTATATAATGTTGACTCTTATACTACACCTGTCTCTACATTGGGACAGACTATTGACTATTTGAGCAAAACGTCGCCACACAAACACTTGTTATATTCGGACCATATATTATATATTTTTATTTATTGCAATTAGATTTCAAAATCCCTTAATTTCAGTAAATCTCTGGACTAATGAATAACGAAATGTCTCCAAACAATAAACAAATAATTTTTAAAGTAATAATATTTTTCAGAACCAAACCCTCCGAAACTTTTGAGGTTTAGGACATAACGATTGTATTGATTGGGTTAAGACTACAAATAGTGGTTATGATGAGAGTTGACTTCGAATTAAAGAATACTTCACAACAAAAGGCAATATTCTTCTCTAAGGAGGTGTGAAACCGGTTTGAGTTTTGATACAGAATTGACTAAAACTGTCGCAAATTTCAAATTGTTGGCCAATTTTTTGACTAAATTGAGGGGTTTTGAAGGTATAGTAAGAATTAATTGTTCTATAAGTATATAAACGGTCTTTGTTTGACTGATCGGTCAAATAGATTATTACAAAATGAGTACAATTTCTAAGGTTTAGTTGTTATGTAATGTGCATCAAATGTAATCTCGACAATGAAATACAGTAACTATTATTTGACAAAAATTATATAAATTTAAACATTAATTATTGTGAGCTTTTGATAAAAACAAAACAAATGCCAATTAATTGTTTATTAATTGTTTTGATTTGTTGTTCTTTTTTGGTTCCACTATTAAATCACTCGATTGTAAAATAGTGTAAAATTACTAAAAAAGAGGGAAACAATATAATAGTTGTATCGCATTTCGGTTGCACTTACTTTACGAAAAGGGTTACTAAATATATGAGCAAAAAGTTTTCGTTTGATAACAACCTTCTAAACACTGCCATTGAATTAATTGAATTATTGACAAAACCGAATGTGTTTTGCAGAATATTGTGAATATTTTGAGTGTTTTCAAGAATGTTATGTTTAGCTCTAATGCTTATAACGAATGCCCGGTGTTTTCAATTCCTTTCCTTTTTTATTCTGTGTTTAAATTGTTTATCTCATCTTATTTTTTGAATACAATATTTTAAAGCTATTATAATTATATAAATTATTATATTTAATTATACTCGAATGACAATTAAGTTGTTGTCAATCCCATACAATAACACACAACTACCGGTGCGCCTCTTGTCCAATGTCTGGGAAAAGGCTCTAAAACTGATTTAGTGATAATTTAATGACAAAACAAAACAAAAATAAGATTTTATTTTAATTCACAAAAATATCATTAATTGTTAAACAGAAGAAACAGTTCTAAAAAATTGTATCAAAAATTTTGTTCAAATCCTACAAAAATTGAATGAATAGTAATGTTATGAATAGAATTTGAATGAAACGATAATTCTCTAAAAAATTAAATGAATGGCAAACAAATGAAATCTATTATTATTATAATTATTATTAAATTGAAAGCCATCTCTATTTAGAAAGTGATTTAATTCACTCAATCGTTGAAATTCTTTTAAAATCTATTATATTATGATTAGGAATATTATTAAAAATTCTTTTATATATAATTATAAATACATTATTAATATTATTATTATTATTATTATTACAATTATTAATATTATAATTGAAATCATTTATGTTTTCTTTCATTAGTTAAGTATTGCACTTAAAAACAAAATTATTCCACAAATTCTTGTTTCTGATCATAAATTCCTGAATTTCTTAAATGTTTGCTTTTATTTCATTTGATATTTAATTTGTGCTTAAGTTTAGAATTTGAGTTCAATTGTAATTTCACTGCTTTTTTGATTATATTTAATGAAATGCAATGACAATAAGGCTATAGAATCGGTGTTTGAAAAGTTACTTATAATTATAAATATCTGTAAAATTGATTATAATTTATAAATAATTGAAAACTTGTTTAATAATTTGTTTGATTCAACTCTTTATTTCATTTTTTCACTTTTAAAGATTCGGGAAATATATGAGAAAATCTTCAAAATTCTGATTATTTTGATTAGTTCTTTGTCTAATTTGTGGCCACTTTTTGCAAATGATTGCAAAAACACTGCCATTGAATGTATTGTACAGAAACTGTTTGACCGAAATTATTGTTTGTATTTATGGCCAGTCTTTCGATTGTTAAAAAATTTTCCTCAAAAGACTATATAAAGAAAAATATTTTGATTTTCATGAATCGATTTGATTAGTGAATAGTTTCCGACAGTTCGGAATCGGTGTCTGCACTTCGCACACATCGGTGTCCGCCTGTCGTCCCCCACATCTCCCACACTATATGCACTTTACTATACAGCCTTTACTGATATACAGGAGCTCATCCTTGAACGATGTCAGCTGCCCGGGACCTACATTGAGGTAGAGCACGACAGAGGTGTACACCCAATACATTCTAGCAATGAAAGCAACGATTGTTTTATTGGCCGCTCAATGCATTACACTCTTGACACTTATGTAAACAATTGCCAACTGATTAGAAATTTAAAAAACACCCTCACACTTTATTTGAGTGCCATTTGAGTGGATTCCGCCACTTGCACATCAGAAATTAGTTCATTGAGGCCCGGATGACCTATTTTTTGATTGCGAGGGGGACGACATCAGCTATAGTGGTGTTCCCCATGACATCACATCTGGGCTTACTATCAAATAGTAAGATATGCGCATTGGCTTCGAGTAGTAATCGCTGACTGTTTTCATAGAGTCAAGTCGTCTGCAACACAGCTCTCACTTATTATTGCTTTTGACTGCAATAATAAACTAAATAATTATGTTTTTCTGCAAAATATACTTATTTTAGACCTTAATTTTGTGCATTCAACCAGTTTTAGCCGATTGGCATTTATATGGACTCTAATTGCAATTGAATTTAGTTTACAGTTTGCAATACAGTGCAATACTATTACTATTCACTCAAACATCGGTTCGGTTGGCAGAGGGCGCAACACTCGGCCCCAAACTGTAACGAATCCAACTGTAAGTACAGTTAAAAATAAAATATTAATTTCCCACATATTTAGTTGAATTTCATATTAATATACCAGCGATTCATATATTAGGAAATAATTTTGTGCCGATGATAGCACTTCTTGCTAATATCTAATCAAGATCAAGCTATATTACCAACTTCTCTGCTTCACTCCTTATTCTAGACTTTTACAATTGAGTTAGGTACAATTATCATCCAATTCTCACTTATTTGCAAATATCAATTACATAATTGAGAAAAAATTATAATCTTTTTCCATTTTCTTCTTTGCATTCATTGAACGTAAAACACAAAAGTCTATAAAAATGATGGCATTCATAACCCCTTCCAATAGTTTCACAGAATTGTTTAATTTAAAAAACAGATTAAAAGTTATCTCAGTCTGAAAAATGAGATAAAAAGTAGTGCCATGGTCAAATATTCATATTTCAAGGCAATTTCAAAACACTTGGAAATAATGTTTTTAATGTAAATATTTTTTGGTTCGCAAATAATTTAATCTAGTTGTAATATGATTAACAATCTTAATAAGTCGAAATTGCAACATGACAAATAATTCCGATCATATTGAGAAACAACGCGAAGTATTAATTTAACAAAGAGCATCTATATTATATTATATAAGGATTCTTGTAAGGAAAAGAGTTGATCATTTACAATTCTTT
>JAQGCS010002332.1:0-10465 GCA_034702105.1 Fuscozetes fuscipes
TTGGTGCTGCCAAAATTGTTCCCTTAAATGAAATATCCCTTATATCGAATCAAGGTAAAATTCCGACATTTTGACATGGAATAAGTAAAGACCATCACATGACTTCTAAAAAATTTCTCTAATATCAATCATAACGAGGGACTATTATGAGAAGAGTTACTTGTTATGTTGAATTAATGTATTAATATGCCCTGATATTTATACGTTAACCTTAACTAAAAGGTTAATTTGATCTAATATGCTCTAAATAGTAGTAATCTCAGTTTATTAATTAGGTTGAATGTAAAATATTTTGAAAATTTTCTTTGAAAATAACTATTTTCCAGGTTTCTTTGCAAGGCATTATAGCTAGGTAAAATGCACTGAAGTCTACTATCGTCAGGGATTATAAAAAGGGAGAAATTATAACCAGGTTATTCTAACATTACTTCCTATGGAGATGATATGGTTTTACGTATAGCCTCGGAGGGATTATAACAAGAGATCTTATGCAAAGGTTAAACTATTTTCTAACTTAAGAAATGAATTTAAACTGGATAGGATTGTTATAAAGGTAAGACGACAGATGTCATTTTCAGGCTAGTTTGTAAATTTATTGTGAAAGGAAAATTTAGTATATTGTACATATTTTAAAACCAAATATTGAATAATGACAATTTTATTCTAAATTAAATTTAGGTAAGGGATAAAAATGTAAATGTGAGCATAAACTAAGCAATTACCATGTACCAAAAGTGCTATCACTTAAAAAACATTCTTTTCGCTCAATTGAATCGATAAATTCCAAACATAGATAAAATATAAAATAAAACATATTGTTTTCAGATTCAAAAAGTGAACCAAAAGTGCAAATCTCTATTGAAATTCGAATTTCACAAAATTATTATTTAATTCTAATGTTTGACAAATAGTATAGAAATCAATAGCGAAGAGAACCAGTTTTTAACTTATTGTCGAACAAAACAATAGACGAATTGAAGTAAATCTGAAAGAAATTATTTTTAAGATTTCAATTGTATTATAACCAGTAATGAGAATAATGTTATGAAAACAAACTATTTATACGACTCTTAAACATAATTAGAGTGCAATTCTCTGAATCTGTAAATCATCTGAAATGTAATTTTGTTAATTAGTTTTCGATTTTTTTGTGTCAACAAAAGTTTCGTTTGATTTAAGAATTCAAATGAAAAGAAAACTAAATCAATACACCGATTAAGTCTGTAATTTAATGAATTCTTGGTTTCATGAAAAGCTGTGCACTTCTTTACTCCACTCCATAACTATTACCCAAAATCTTTTATTTGACTCATTTGAATTCTTAATAAAAATCAGCCATACTTTCAGACAATCTTAACATCAGAGAGAGAGAGAGAGAGAGAGAGAGAGAGAGAGAGAGAGAGAGAGAGAGAGAGAGAGAGAGAATGTTCATTGACAATTTAATGTTCACTAATTTGGTGCGACTAATATCAATTAATTAATGAGTCCAAGATATGAGTTGGGAACTTTTGAAGCCTTTTAAGAAATGAACAAAATTTTGACTTAAAGGCCAGCATTTCGTTTAATTTGATGTCAAATATAATAATTATTGATTGAAATTCAGACACAAAACAAAAACATAAATAATTATTGAAAAATGAGTAAATATTATAAAATTGAAGAATATTTAGCCACAACTATCTCCTTTGGATTGGTAAACTGGGCCTTAACCTTTGTGTCCTCCATGGCCTCCACCACCAAATCCTCCACCACCTCCGCCTCCGTGTCCGTGTTTACCTGAGTGATTGTAGTCCTGAGAAAATTGAATAATTTATTACTCGATTAAATAAATTTTACGGTTTAATGACTGACCCAATAGTGTTCTCCATGTCCTCCCTTATGGTCACCCCATTTAAGCTTAGTCTTGAACTTATCACCATGTCCCTATCGGTGGCACACAAACAAAAATAAATATCAGATAACAATAAGTAATTCATTCGTTAATTGAGACGATTTACTAATCGATGCATAAGTTTTGAAAAACTAATTCGAATATAATTTTGACCCAAAAATTCACCGAATAATTGATTGAATCAAATATAATAAACGTGTGGTTAAAAGTTTTAAGGTTAAAAGCATTTCCAAAATGCATTATCGCCTGAGCTCTGAGCGCATACCTGTTCGTGTTGTTCTCTATAGTGGTGAGGATTTCCTCTTTTGTAACCTTAAAATTGAAAGATTTTATATCAGAATAATTTCAATTATTATAGACTTCTTTCAAATTAATTACTCATTTACTCAACTTTTGTGATATTTAAACAATTTTTCACTTTTAATCACTATTTTATTAATTATAGCGTTTTAGACATCAGATTCACTCAGTTTCCACAAAAATCAAGTTTAGAAAGTATTCAATGAATAATTAAATGCTACTAAAGTGATTAAACATGTTCAAATTATGATTTAAACAATGGCTTACCGAACTCCCATGATTTTTTACCAGGTGATCTAGCATATTGAAAGTATTTGCCGCCAGCAGCAGCGCTCAAATCATGATCGGCACTGACTACCGAAAATTGAGCTCTGGTTTCGGCCACGTCTGACATCACGTCCTCTGTTTGGTCGAGGGGTCGAATGTATGGCTTAGAAAGCGTTGATTTACTTCTGATTTTCGACACATTCTTTCGAAATTTATTTTCACCGCTTATTAGCTCTGAATTTATTACAATTATAAGACTTATGCTTAAAGTCAGGAACTGTTCGACGAAAAGAAAATATTTGATCAAAACTTTCAAAACTTAAACTCAAGAAAACAAATGTTGGATACCTTATGAAAATCAATCATATCTTGGATTTGTTTCAGAAACTGATCGCAGGCACACAATGAACAGAACTAAAGGTACACTGGTGCATTGGTTTTATATTTGTCCGTTTCGACTCATATGTAATGGTTAATGAAGTGCAAGGGATGTGCCGATTGGTACGGATCGCCACTCAGCCGTCAAATGGTTTAAGTATAGGCGAGAATTGAGTTGAATGCTTGGAGTAAAGCATAGTTTTTTGGCAAAAGTGTTGGTTTGACATCAAATTGAATGTCATTTTACTTTTTGGTGGAACACAAGACATAAAAACACTATAATTTTGTCAATTGTTTCAAACAATTTGATTGATGTGACAATTCTTAAGGCATTCATAAAACGAGACAATTGACACGGTATTTACGGCGATCACAAACCAATCAAACCGTGAATTTTGGGCAACTCTTAAGTGAATCTCATTATGTGCTTAATTTCCTTTAGGGACAGGAGGGAAGGGAGGGAAGTCTCGCTTTTGATTTCAATTTTATTTCAATTGATAAGAATTATAGCAAATCATGTCTTTGAAACGAAAAAAAAATTCCGATCAAATTATTGACTTCCTTGAAGTCATTCATTGAAATCCAATGAGTTTTGTCGACTTTTTATTCAATTTTATTGAATCTAATTATTTATTTACAAAATAATTGCTTCGAAATTAATTTTGAATTAAGCGAAACATTTATAACATAAATAAAAAATCAATTTTGTGATAATTGAGTGAATATTTTGATGATTAACACAAATCTCAAATAATTACCAAAAATTATTTTAAAATTATCCCAAATCCTTAAAATCTACTTCTGATAGTGCATTAAACTGAACACAAACATGATTTTCTAACATGCTATCATGATAGCTTTAATAATTCATAAGTCAATTAATATTTGATCAGATGTTTGATCTTAGTTCCCAAGCTTATTTCTATATATCACAAAAATCTCAAATTAAGTTAAATATACTTTTGATAAGTGCTCTGATTTTTGCCGCAAATATTTATTGAATTTCAAAATTGAAGCTAAAAATCTTTAAATACATTTTTTTGAAATCATTTATAATCCAAATCACATAATTTGTTGGAATTCTGCATAAATTGAATCTTTATTTTATTCTTCAAATAATATCTAAAGAGATAATAATTTTTAGTTCAAATTTTCTAAATTAAAGCCAGTGTTTGGTTCTTTGTTATCAAGGCACATTTCAAAGGCTTAAAGTCAAAGGCTTTACTTTTATCTTTTCATAAATTTTATTTCAAACCTTGGAGCACTTGATTTCTAAGTTAAAAATTGACCTGCTCACTCTGACAGACTCTTGTGAATTAAAAGCCGGATATTTGTATTATGAGCATTGATGAGTTTATTATCTTTGAATTTAATCTACGATTAATTATTCATCGCTTAGAAGAAATTTGTTTTGTTTTGTGACATAATTATTGATTTATTACATTTGATTAGATTTTGTGTTTTGATAACAATTTGATTGCATTTCGAATTGCAATCAATTATTTACGGTTTTATTGATCTATGAATTTTAATTACACTTTAAAACATCACTCAATCAAAATATTAATACAAATTATAAGTCAATTATGCATTCATTTATGAATTCCAAAGATTTTAGTTTTAATTTATTGTAAAATCGATAAATACATTAATCAGTCGATTGATCTGATTATGTGATTGAAGTGACAAAAAAGTTCAGCAAAAAATTGAATTTTTGTTTGAATTCCTTATAAACTAACCTTCAATTAAATTATTTAAAGAATAAAAGTCCAAAATTAGGGACAATTCTTGGATTTAAGGATTGGTTTTTAATTACAAGAATTCTTTGAAATTCAAGAAAAGAAGCGAAGTCTCAATAAATCATTAGGTTATCGCCTCTCATATTACAAACAATAAAGAATTGAAACCAATTCCCATCGCATTCCTTATTTGTAATTAAAAGTGAATGAAATTCTTATAAACGAAGTCATTATTCAGGAAAATTGAATTTGGCATTTGGCAGGGTGCAATTTGGTAAAAAACCATAATTGAAAGATGCCTTACTTATTAATATAGTTTTGCCCACTTTTTATCAACTGATCAGAAACTGTGAACTAATACTGGATTAGAATCTAATGTTTATTTTTAGAAATAATTTCTTTTTTGTTGACATTCGATAACAGAATTGAGAAAAAATAACAGAAATTATTTGAATGGGATTTTTGCCGAAACACTATTTTATTGAACCAATAATTGGGAGAACTTTTGAATTAATTAACCAAAAGAGAGAAAAAAGTTTTTCTTCGCTTATAATGTGAGCAAACATTTCAACAAAAATAGAGTCGTTTGGGACCGAAAAAAAGCTGTTTTTAAATGTGTTGCTCCGGAGTTGGAGCCGAGATGTGCAGCACGTGTGTCAGTCAGTCACTGAGGCAGTCCTGTGGCCTCATTCAGACCAGTCCTGGCCCGCAGGCAGACATCATATTATGTTAAGCACATGGGATGACAGAGAACTTGAGAATCGAAACACAACCGAACTTAAGATCACAAACGCCTGAACTCAAAAAAAACTTATTTAAGAATAGAAAACAAATTGACTTCACTTCAAATAAATTCATCATTTTTTTACAAATAAGTCTTCACAACAAACTCAAGACTCAATTGATTTAATTCATTATGTTTTGTGTTTTGCCGAAAATGGCTTTATTTTGGCATTTGGTGAGAATTTGTCTCAATTCTAATATTCATTTAATATTCTGTTTGTGAATTCCAGGTCTGTTTTCTGGCGCTGTCCTCACACATTGTTTGCTCGGATAATAGTGAGTCAAAGCCATCAACATCTGCGGAAAGGGATGACAGTTCTAATTCTCATCAATTGGCTTATGAGTCGAACAGTTATCCGACACAATCAATGCACAGCTCTAATGGATATAATAACAATCAAAATTCGATGTCATTAAGTGAGTCAAACAATGCTCAGAACTATGGGTCTGGACATCAAACTAACGACCAGTTCGACCAAAAAGATAGAAAAACACTTATTCTGGTGAGATTTCTTCTATTATTTTCCTTCTTTTTTTCAATCAAGAGTTAAGTCAATCAGAAGACCAAAAGATTTTTTTATTTGATTACTCAATGAATCATTTATTCAAAGAAATGTTAACTTTTATCCGAATTACCATGATAGATTATCTAAAAGCTATTGGATTTTCATTAATTATATCTATCAAAAGGCAATACCAGTGAAGCTAAGGGTTCCTAATTCTGAGCAAGATAATTACGGTAAGTGATCGAAATAATGAGGCAGAAAGTCAAATGTCTCTCAATTATCATTCAGACCAATCTGTGTCGCAATCAGAGAGCGAGCCCTCACAAGTCCACAGCCAAACTCTTTTATACTCTAAAAGCCTTCCTTATCAGTCGTCTTATTCACGTCAGCCCTCGTTTTTGTCATCGGATTCGGACAATTCGGACTCAAGTCTGTCAAAAGGGGCTTCACTTCCACCGCTTTCTCATAAGATCTACTCATCGATCGACAGTCAATTGAAATCTGCCTCATATTCAACAGTCAATACACAGAAGTCAGTCAGTGAACATCCCTCGACCCTGAGCTCCACTAATGAACAAAAATACAAAAATTCCTATC
This sequence comes from Fuscozetes fuscipes, assembly GCA_034702105.1. Taxonomy (NCBI): domain Eukaryota; kingdom Metazoa; phylum Arthropoda; class Arachnida; order Sarcoptiformes; family Ceratozetidae; genus Fuscozetes; species Fuscozetes fuscipes. The sequence goes on from JAQGCS010002332.1 coordinate 6,462, forward strand.
AAATAAAAGATCATAAATTGGTTCCAAATCAATACGTAACGGATGTCAACACTAATCGGTAATGTTTTTATTCATTCCTTATCTAAATAGTGATAAATAGCTATTTCTAATAATAATGATGATGTGTTAAAATAGCAAGATCAAATGGAAGTGTCCAATTTGTTCTAAATAATGATTTTTCTATCAGAGACTACCCAATTAACGGCGAATATAAAGGTTTGACTCTTAAGAATGAAGACGACAGCGATTATGAGGTCGTAAATAGTCGGCCGATATTAAGACCGAATAACATTAAAAGCCCACAAATGTCTCCCAATTATGAATCACAAGACTCTTATGGGGCGAGACTTAAACAAAAAGAATACGCAAAACAGTTGTATGAATCGATTCCAAACAATAAACCAGAATATGGGGACGACCTGAACAACGAGGAAGAAGAGAATGACAAAAGAACGGTGGATCTAGACAACTTTTATTACACTCCTAAGGATTACCACAATAGTGCTAAAAATACTGGTTTCAATTTGAAGAATAACAAGAAAACTCAATTCAATATGAATCCCATCGAACCCAAGCCCTCCATTGGTTCTCATTTTCATCACAATCATAAAGGATTAGGTCAATCATTACCCGTTTATTCAGCCGAACCATTTGATGGTTGGCCGCAATATTATTATTCGAAGCCTAATATACAAGCGAACGACTGGTCCGGTATTTCCGAAACTATTGACACCAATTTATTGAATCTAAATCTATTCAATGGATTTAAAATCAATAAGCAAGGAAAAGAAAATCTTCGAAACCCAATGTATGCTCCTGCTTATGACATATTAGCGGACAGCCAACTTAAAGCAGCCTCCCATCCTATTCCAATGAAAACACTGCAAAATAGTAAAATCTATGGACAGGCAGCTAAATATCAATCAGTTCATCCCTCACTTAATCTGTTTGCCGGTCAACCGCTAAATATTCGAGATTATGGTCTAATAGATATAAATGGAGATATATATCCGGCTCCGATAGTGGGACAGCCGCCCAGAAAACAACACAAGCCTCTGAAACATAAGGAGCTGTTGGTCGGCGCCGAATACAATACAGGAAATCGTGACTCAATTAAGGTATGAAATGATAATTCGATCCTTTGGTTGAACGCAATGAACACATTATTGTCTTATTTGTTGATCTATAGCCTCATCGAAGGAATCCACTGCTATTGAGGCCAAGTTTTATGTCAGGTAACCATAACTTCAATGATAACTCTCTTCAACTCTATTCTCACATTCAGTCTCTAAACCAGCAAATAGTTGAGAACTATAGTCAGACTAAACTATACTAAACCATGCTAAACCATACAGGTAGTATAAATATAGTCTTTCCTTAAACTTGAAATTCATTTCAAGAGTTGAAGGACTCTTTATCTCAAAAAAATAAATAAAACCGAAAATATTTCTTAATATTAATGCGATTACTATTAGAGTGAAATTCAACATTTAATTCACAATTTATTCGAAGCTATAATCGATTTATTGAATCGAAAATAATAATTAGCCTATAATTTAAAAATCGATTCACATTTGGTTGGAATTGGATTTGAGTTGATTACTATAACTTATAGTCTATAAGCTTACACTCGAATCCCTTTTAATTGCAATAATATTTCCGATTTATTTCTTTTAATTGATGAAAATTCCGACCCTCTTATAAATATTCATTAAATTCAGTGCTCTGTTAAATACCATTCATTGAACTAATCAAAGGTATGGAGAGATCATTCAATTTGGTGTTAGTTCCTTAAACCTGAGTGTTTTCACGTGCGTCAAATTCTAGCATTTAAAGGGATGTTGTGCTCCACTGACCTTAAGATACTTTTCCACTAAAGCAAACATCAGATAACACCCAAACAGAATCTAATTCAATGAATTACTTAATAAGAGCATAACTCTTACGGAAATTGAGTTATGCTTTTAAAAAGATATTTGATTTTCAGAGACAATAAATAAACAGAGGATTTGCATCAGAATTGCCGAACATTTGCATTAGAATTGAGAAAAGCATTTAATTTTTACGATTCACTAATTTATTATTTGATATGAATCTGAAATAGGGTTGAGATCTGCGGCCAACAAACCATTAGCCAACTATAGTCCGTTCGCATCTGCGTCTACCACACAGTCATTCTTATCGGTACTGCCATCACTTCAGACCAGTTTGAGTATAAGCGCCAAATCGATCCCGCGCCAAATATTTCCCTTACTTTACGGTTAAATGATTTTATTTATTCATAAAATTTATTCTATTATATGATTTGAAATTCTTGGCCTCTCTTTTAAAATAAATTCACATTTGAATTAAATTGTAAATGAGTTGCACTCATAGTTAGATACTTTTTTTTTAATGATTTAATGATATCAAATAGTTATTCATTTATTTTATATTTTGTTCATAACTTTGATTAATTGATAACATTTTATCTGTAATTTTCTTTGAATCTCATTATTATATTTGCTCGATCCTAATCTAATTTAATTATAATCACCTCTTTATTTGATGTCTATTAATATTTCGTTTGACATTTGATTAATTTGTGTATGATCAAATTATTTAAAATTTGAATTTTAGTTCACAATTTTTATTGATATTTATTTAAGCAAGTTCAATGATTTTGTAATTGAAGAGGTTTTCAACGAATAAACTTGAAATTGTTTGCCATATTCAAGGCTTTACTCAATTGCTTTACTCATAAAACTTGTCATCGAATTCAAAGTTTGTATAATTTTGTTATTGAAATCATTTGTGATTCAAAGCAACGGATTTACAGATCATTAGACTTTTTAATGAATTTTAAGCCAAACATCAATTTTGAGATTCAAAGTGTGTTTTCTTACAAATTGGTCGCCAAATGTGTCGTAAATCTCTATTTATATTCTGGTTATAAACAAAATTGTAATCTAAAATTGTAATTATCAATGAATTACATGTTTTCGGCGTAAATATAATTATAGAATAGGCTCAAAAAGAAAACACATTTCACTTCACCGGTGAGTTTCAATACCAAACAAACAAATTCAGTTCAGTTTTGAAGGATGTGTTTGCAATGATTTGCTTTCTTTAGTGACCCAATTGATGGCTCAGTTATAGTGATTCGCATTTCAATGTCATCGGACTCACAATTATTTTGATCGCAAAGAAAACAAATTATCTCAAAAAAGGTATTTATTATTTGGGAACAGAATATAAGCAAAACTCAGACCAAAACACAAATAAAATATTATTATTCGGTTAATGAAATTATAGCTCAAAAAGTGAATAAATTTGTGGAATTCAATGCAAATTCGTGTCACGATTTCAATTCTCTTCATTGAAATCAGACCAGAGTTTGACTTTCAAATGAATTTATTTTTATGTGTTTCATATGTAAGGAGTTATTGACATTCCGCTAATAATTTATAGTTTCCACAAATTAACTGTTTTTCGGTGATTTGCAACGAATTAGAACTGAACGTTGACCTCAAACCTATTGGAATCAATAAGACAGGTGAGAATTTTGACAAAACAAATCTCCCATACAATTTTTCATCGTTTATTGCTCGCTTGCTTAAGTATTTACGTGATCTTACACAGTATTGATGGTCTTTAAACAGCCTGGCTTATTACAAAACCAAATATCCTATTAATTGATTGATTTGGATTTCATTAGTCTCTCGTTTTTGCTTGCTCGTTTGAAATTCACGAATCGATTAATCATATTATTAACCAAAATTATAACCCGTTATTAAAGCATCAAAACAAGTCATTAAAAGTTTTTATTAACACCAATATATTGTTATTATTATTATTGCTTGATATTTTTCAATCCTTTTATCCTCTAATAAATTATTAAATAGAGTCAAATCTTGAAAATTACTTAAATATTTTAATCAGGGATGGCCAAGGGGGGTATGGGTCTTACCCCCTAGAATCGAAAATTTTGGCTTTACCCCCCCCCCTAGAATTTTGGAAAAATT
>JAQGCS010002333.1:0-10464 GCA_034702105.1 Fuscozetes fuscipes
CCGATCTGAGAGATGTGCCACATGTGCCCAGTTATAAACCAAATAGTCTTAGAGGCAATGGAAAGCAATTTAGTTCTGATATCAATTGAAGTCTTATATTTGAAATCTTTTAATATCTGAATATTGGTTTGCATTGAATGCAAGGCTAATGCAATCAGAAGTAACATTATAACGGACCAAATTTTGTGACCCTATTTGATTTGAGACTGAAATTGTTGCAAGAGTATGCGAATATGTGAAGTGGGCATAACTTTTTATCATTATTTCAATAGAAAACATTTTTCTTGTGTTGAAATGGAAGCCAACATTTGCAGTGAATGGAGAGAAAAATGAACAGATTTTCAACACTACATATACGACACATACAGAGTGGACCATCAGTTGATGAGTGAGCTATCGGTGAAATGGCAGAGCGCTGGTATCCATTGGCATCATAGGCATCACTGCTATTGAAATGTTAAGCTTCAAGTTTTTCAATGCTTACACTCGATTGTAGCGCTCGAATGGATGCCTTTTTGTAGGCCCAGTGTTGTTGTGCTTCACTAGCATTTCATCGTTTCATCACATAATCGTATTTACATTTTTGTGCTCACATTCTCTCAATTCATGTGTTGGCAAATCTTTTAACATAAATTCAAGTTTGAATGTGTGACACATATCGCACACCCGCTCTCTTTTAAATGGAATTTCTTTCACAAGAAAAGTATAATAGATTTTCTGAATTAGAAATATTTGTTATCATTATTTCATATATGAGACGAACAACTGCTAACACTACACAACAGAACAGTGCACTTGTTTTCACTAACAATAAAATTAAATGTAATAAAAAGTATATAAAAATATAGGAATCGAAAGAAAAATTGAAGTTTAGATTGAGATAAAAGTCAATACACTTTTAGTGAAGGTTTTGATTCTTTCATTTCATTATTAATACTCAGTTGTGTTGAGATTATTAACTCAAATAAGGTTTGCGTGTCTTTAATAGTTAATGAATGTGTCTCTCTTTTAGGCCTTTCCTCTCACATATGACTTCAATTTTTCCATTGTTTTTATTTTTATCGATTGCTTTGATGTTTGGTCTAATGTTTGAAAGTTTGGTTCACAGGAAAGACACACAAAGAAAAACATTGTTGTCTTCTCTGTTGTGCATTTGGAAGCGTATTGTCTTTGAAGTGTTGATCAATTGCTTCAGAGTTAAGTCACTCTGAATCGACTCCGAAACTTAAGTAAAGGATTTAAAGGCCAGTGAAGAATGCGATCGACTCTCAAATTAATCGGATAAAAGTCTAAGACCCGAGACTTGAAACCAAAGTTTGTGAACTTATTTTTGTCTAAAACCCAATCATTGCAATCCTCGGGTCTGGACTGCCATCAGTTCACGAGAGTGCTGTACAGACAAGAGCTGAGTGCAGTCTAACAAAGAGCACGATTCCATATTTAGAAAACAGTTCGGAATAAAAGCTCATCAATTATATTATAAGTTATATAAGTTTATACCATATTTATTAGACTCGTATCTATCGCTCAGTACTCGTGAGTCAATAGATTATATGCTTAATCCTTAAGGGCTTTGCGTGATGTGATGTATCCAGAATTGGGTGTTACCCCTGCTCACGTTTTTATTTCTATTTTTCCCAGATTACAATCCACACCCCTTTTTGTCAAAACATTATATGTAATTCTAATCACACATTTTGTTCAAAATAATGTCTCTCTTTATGCATATGTATTGATGATATCACTGATCTTTGGTTATGGTTATGGTCTATGCGGTGCTGTGTATTCAACTCAATATATTGTGAATATTCAATATTTGGGTCTCAAAGAATCGGTCATTCGTTAAGAATGTGCTGCCAATGAATGGATGGTCTAATGTCTAATATAATGGACGATAGAATCTATTCTCACATAACATACCATACCTTAAATGAGTTAAATCGGTTGCGCTTAAAGTACTGGCGCTTATCATTATATTTGTCTAATATATTGGCGTAGAATTCAAAGAGAATAGTGGGCGGAGAGTCGTAAAGAACTGATCTTTATATGGAAGAAGCATCGGTGTCACCCGAGCTATTTTCGAGCTATGCTTCTCATGTGCTTTAGATCTTTTCTGAGCTATGTTTGAGCCATTTATTATCGAATGCTTTCAATCTAACAATTAGTTGAAAAAATCACAAATACTTTCGGATCAAAGAATTAGAGAAGAGTTCACTTTTGATCGCATCCTCTCTGAAGTTCATAATTGCTTTTAACACAACTTTTCCTTTTCTACAGGAAATGTGGAAATGTTAAGGAATTTCAATATATGCCTAGTTCATTGGTGTTCAATGGTGACTAATTCATTCTACACTCAAGTGAAATATGTTCATGATTAATCATAATCTTTAGCTCGAGTGACACCGATGGGAAGAACTGATGGTTTTGGGCTCTATCTTTTCCAATGGCTTTTTTCAAACAATCGAAAAGTTAATGCACAGGGAATTTCGCAAATAGGCAAACAATAGGCAAACAATAGCTCAGAATAGGGCGCATAAGTTGGAAGAGTTTGTAAGAAAAATTTGTTTTCTCACTACAAATATATGAACATATGATCCCAAACGAGAAATTACTCACAAAAACCAATGAAATAGAATTGGATTTTGACTTAGAGTTAAGTTGTGTTCGATGTTTGGCATCGTTTACCATTTGTACAGCCATTGCCAAGATAAGAGTTGTGTTTCGTCTGCGATACCCCAAAAACGATCAAATCGTTGCAATCGTTTTTTATTTTGTGGCGGCATATGTTCTCTTCGATATGTCTTCAATGGCTGTCCACTTGTTTAGGCTGTGAGTCACACACATACAGAGCCATTCCTAATGAACCAGTCATAGACGTGCCTCCAATACGAACACAAACTCCTCTCAAACCGATGTCCAAACCTTTTTTCGCATTTATTCGCAAACCATTTGTGATTCCATTGCTTTAACTGTGATTGGAATCAAATGAAAAACAAGACCATCACTACATCAGAGCACAGCCACCAGAAGTGCATTGCCTTCGACTGCATTGGCATTATTAGCCATCTTCTCAATTCGTCGTTCATAACAAACATTCCTTTTCTTTAAATCGTTTTTCCCTTTTCTGATATTTCCTAAGATTTTACTCACATTCTATGAAATCGCAGATGAATTTTGACGATTTCATGTTTATTGATGTCCATTACTTCCACCGAACAGCACATTAGAAGACATAAACAAAACTACATTAATCACATGACGCCATTTCCAATCAATTCCTATCTTTATCTCATTTAAAGCATTATTCTTCAAATCATTTCTATAAATGGTTTAACTTTTTTCAAACATAAATACCATTCGTTTAGTGTTTGAAACGAGTGTTTCGAATTTTGTGATAGGTAATTTGCTTTATTCTGTCAAAAGAGCTGCTAATTTAATCTAAATGGATTAATCAACTTTAATGATCATTGTAAATTTCAACGGTTTTCTCAATTCATCAAACAAGAAATACAAATCAGGAATACTGTAATATATAATCTATTATAATTTATAGTCTAACGCATCTGATTTTGCAATTAATTTGAGTTTATTGAATTTTGGAGTCATATGTTTCTTACTAAACGTCTTTATTTTTGCACGAGTAAATTAATGAGCAAAGTCACATTTTTCAAAATAGATACTCACATAAAATGGAATAATTATTTATACAATTGATAAACACTAAGAAAGTGATTCCATATGTTTTGAAAATTTATTGTTTTTGTTCCAATCATTTACTCGAAAAGTGAATCAAGAATTCGCATAAAAATTAATTATCAAAACAAAAGCTGAAAGACATGAAAGACTTCTCAGACTTTCATCGATCCATTCAATAGTTTTGTTAATAAAGAATAATATTTTGCAAACGTCTTAACTGAGGATTTGTTACACTTTTGGTTTAATTCAATTAAAACGAACCATTAATTAAACGAATGAACTAAATATTAGATTAATTATTACTAATAATTACATTTTGTTTATTCTCTTTAGACTTAAGAATTCTTTCATTAAATAAATTTTTTGTTCATTTAATTTATTGCTTATAAACTATTATTTGAAAAGTGTTTTAATTGAGCGATCATTACAACTAAGGCAACAGTTTAGCAAATTTTCAAGCCCATGCCCATAAAAACCTATGCCCAACATATGCCCATACTCATAAAACTCTACAACCATATTCAAAAATTGGAACCTTTATTGAAAATTCAAAGATTTCTAATTTAATTAAGTCAAAATTGGAAATGATGAATTACAAAAAACAACTTAAAAACATCATTTTTACCTTTATCCCAATTTTTCAATAAAGGCCATTTTGTTCCCAAATTTACATTAAATCAAATGTAAATACATTCAGTTAATTTAACTTAGAATAATTTTTGTCAATTCATTTTAAATTGTTAAAATGATAAAACTCAAGAAAATTTTTTAAATCTTCAGTCAAAGGTATCATATATTTAATGCTTGAAATACCCGATATTTTGCTACTATCAGGGATGGCCAAGGAGGGATGGGGTAGCTCGAAAACCCCCTAGAGTCGAAAATTTGGCAAAACCTCCCCCCCTAGAATTTTTCGAAAATTTAACATTACAGGTATACCCCCACTTTCGCCGCCGAGCGAAGCGAGGTGGCTCGCATTTTGACCTTACTCCTCTTTGTGTCTTCGCCGAGCGAAGCGAGGCGCGAAAATCTTTTACCTCGGTTACCCTTTGAGTTTTTCCGCCGATCGTAGTGAGGCGGCGTGCCGAGCGAAGCGAGTCGGCAAATTTTTCGGTTTTTTTGCGGCAAATTCAAAAAACCACCCCCTAGACCCCCCTAGAGTCAAAACGCTTGGCCATCCCTGTCTACTATTGATAATTAATTCTTTAATTTGTCCAAGTTTTGAAAGCCAAATTATTTTATTTCTATATTTTGTGAATAAATTACCAATTTTAACAGAACATGCTAAAGCCCATTCAGGTCCATGCCCAATTTCAAAAGCCATATGGGCGTGGGTTTGCCCGAACCACCCAAAAATTTTAGGTACTGATAATTACAATATTAACATATTTTTTTAGTCAAAATGCAAATAACTTTAATTTATAGTTAAATATAATAGAAGTGTCTTTCCTTTTGAGTAAGTATTTATCAGTAGTGTGAGGGTAAGAATTTTTTACATTTCATTTGATTTCAAGAATTTCTGTGAAAAGAGTCGGGAATTTCTAAAAAAATAAATTGACTTCAATTTTAATAAAATGCAATTTTGAGAGCTATTATCGGAAATGAATTTGAAAATTCTTTGAGAAAAATATTGCATTCAGACGATGAAAATCCTTTCGCATTCATTTCAATCTAAAACATCGTTCACTTGTGATAATCCTTTCGCTCAATACATGAATTTTTAAGATAACATGAATTGCGCCAAAATTTCTCAAAAGAATACCCGGAATGAAATTCTTCATCATTTTTCTGGAACTTTCATTTATGTCAGACATCATCAAAGGGGTGTACACCAACTCACTTCGTCGACAACGTCTTACCTCTCTCAAAAGTTCTTTTTGGAAACTGGATTTAAGAGAATATAAACTAATTAATCGAACCTAACTCAGTTAAAATAAAATTTATCATCAATTTCAAAAAAAGGCAAGCTTTGTTCACTATTTTAGCTTCTGACTACAACCCCCTACAATTTGATGAAAAACCTTAATAAAAAACCCTGACCCTCCCTGAAGCGGATGAACTTGCGAATGCCTGATTTAAGTCAAATATTTTCTATTGTGCTGATCCCTCTCTGTATTCTCTGATCAGTTGTGTCTGAAAAGATGAAAATTTGAAAAATATGTGTTAAACAAAAGTAGAGTTATGTGAAAAGCCATCGACTGCTCTATCGCTTTGATTAAGAATAAGGAAAAGACTTGAGAAAACACGTATTGCCGGTCTATCATCATATAAAAGGTGATGGGATGTCGTGCTCTGGGCTTAAGCTCGACTCTCATATGAGTTGGAGAGCAATGAGTCCGTAGTTGTGGTGCATATGTCTTATCTGAAGCAGTTATCAGGAGTCAAGCATATCGTTTTGGGCACAAGAAATAAATGTTAGCCAAACGTGATTTCAATTTTGATAGCATTGAAAACATTTGCGTCCAATACTCTAATACTCCAATACTTTCAATAACCCCAACATTTGATTTTGTTTTGTCGACCAAAACATAATAAATTGCAAACAACTGACAAATTCAGTTTCGACACTGATTTCATCGCAATTACAGAGTATTACCATTTAATCTAATGATAAAAACTTTGGTTTGCAGCCAAACACAGCATCACATCCACTGTCAGTGTTTCCATTTTTACCCAATTTTTGCTCAATTTTTCAAATTTGAGACAAAAACGAAAGAATTTTGAGATTTTAATTTTTAACCATTGATTTATTACTGAAGAGGTTATAATAAATGATTGTAGTTGTGCCTTGTTAATTATTAAACCATAGTACAAAATGACAAAGCTCTAGATATATTGGATAAAACATTTTGACAATTTATTTTTTACGCATTTTAAAAATAAGTTATTAAAGGTTTTGCTACAAATCGTAATATCCTTAAATGATCCTTGCAAAAATAATTAATCTAGGTCATCTTTCGTTTCTACCTTTTTGTTAAAATGTTTATTAGTTTGTTTTGAAAGCAGAGAAATATTAGACATAAAACAAAATTTGATAATAAAAGTGTTTATTTTGTAGAATAAAATGTCATTGGAATTGATTATCTAGGATAAATCAAATTGAATTAAATGAGTTTTCCGGTGATATTATTTTATTTTGTGCCGAAACACAATTATTTGATTCGTTTCGTTACAGTTTGCTTTCAATTAAAGTAATGTAATATAAATAATAATATAAATCAGTTTTAATCAAATGTTGATTCGATTCACGTGAGTCCTAATGATAGTTGAAGTCATGAAACATAAATATTAACCAAAACTTTATTAATTTTGTCCGCATTTCAGTTCATATTTAGTCTCGACTTAACTGATGTGCAAATAATAAAAAGAATATTTTCATTCAAACAACACGTTGTTATGCACTCCTTTCGGGTCACCTGCCATATGCTGACCGCTCGCTATTGCATGTGTTTTATATAATCTTGTATATTCAGGCGACAGCTGACAACATATTTATGAATAGCACAATACTTTTGGGTCATACCTTTTCGCATAATAATATTGAATGTATTGTCTTTTCATTTCTCAAATTTAACTAATCATATGAATGGTACCAATAGTTATGGAAACGAATGATACCAACAAATACCTGTAATTCATACTCATTATTATCATTCTTCGCTCCTATTCTGTGCTGTTTTGCGAATAAAAGGTAACATTAAATAAATATTTAAACCTTAAGAATATATTCGTTAGATTTGAATTGAATCGATATTTTTGGCCCAAAAGCGAATCGATCGACAAATGAAAAGAAATCAATTACTCGAATGGAAATTAATTTTTGTGGAATAGTTTGGACGCAATTACCTGTCATTTCATTTTTGGTTATTTTGGAAAATAAAGAATTTTTTGATATATCGTAAAAGTTTGTGCACTTTTATAACAAATGTCTCTTATCAATGAGAAAGAAAAATAAGAAAGGCAAAAATTAGTGTTAAGTCATACCATCATTTCATTTATGGCTATAAAGCAATGAAATTAATGAATAAGAAAGTAATTTAACCACACCTTAGGAATAAATAATGAAATAACAATTTGCTTTTGAACTGCACTCAGTCTTATCGGCCGATAATATGTGTGATGTGTTTTGTGTGCGAATTATAAGTGTGTTTTCAAATCAGTTTAATTGCAATCTATTCTATTCTATTATTTATTGGCAAATCAATAGCAATACTAATAGGTTTTGCTCTGTTTTCAGTCATATGTTTGAGGAGTAGAGGGTTTCACGATATATGGTTCTCATCTCTGTGGCAGTCAGTGGTTGTGTTCAAAGTCTTCATTAGTTTTTCAGTCAATATCTGATGATTTATTTTCAAACATATTCTTCTAAACATAATGTAATCAAATATTGATAAGCAGTCATTGAACTGACTGTTGGATCGACACATTCCTGTGCGACAAATACAAATCTATTCTCTTGTGATGGACTTAAGTCGGTCTCAATTACTGACTTGTCTTATATATCAATAATTCATATTAAAAATTCTGTTCGGCGTTTATTCTCAGCCCAAACACTAATTTAATTTGCGTTGACTCCACTCTCAACTATATTGGCTCTAGAATAAAAATAATCAAGCAAATTGAATACGCTGTTGATTGAATTCGACTTTGTCTCACAACATCATCTTGGAGAGTTGAATTCATTTGAATTTTAAGCATTTATTCTAGAAATGACGGCCAGGATGCTAGAAATTATACTTGCTAATGCAATTTGCTAATTATCATCTTCATTGCTTTATATTAAAATTAAATTAAATTTAGTTCACAAATTTTCCATTGACCTTTCAATCGAGCATGCTAAATGTGACGACGATCTTGCATATGACTGCTCTAAAGTCATATTCAAATTTCAGTTCACTTGAAATTCGTGTCATAACTCAAAACATATAATATACGAACAGTTTGAATGATCATTCATTTTTCTGACAATTTATACATAGAGGCTTTTTTCAAAGAACAAATAGAACCTTGAATAAATAATGGAGTATTCCCAGCAAATCAAATGTAAACAATATTTGACAAAAGGTTTGATTTGGTGAACATTATGAGAATAATGACATAATTGTGATGAACATGTCCATTTTCGTGCCTATCAGTTAGTGGCGATAATTCATTGTTGGTTTGCATAACAATAGTTTATTGAAAGTAAGGGTTGATTTGCAGGTTTGGGTCAGTATTGATAATTCTGTGTAATTCTGTTATTGTTGACGTTTCGTATGTAATGAAGACTATGGTTTGGGCACAACTGCAAAAACATTATTAATAGCACCTGTCAAGAAATAAGTGCTTCTCTCCTCTCTGTCCTCTCATTTGGCACAACCGCTCCAACTATTGCTTGTGTTCGTACTATCGGTTGTGTTGATGAACACAAGAATTATCGATTACTTAAACACAGAGAGAACTACTCTTTCTGTGCACTTCTCAATACAGAGTTCCTTATAAAACATTGGCTCTCGTTTTGCTCTTCCATCCGATCTGTATTTATCCTGAGCATAACTGTTTCCTTTTCCAACTTTTCTTTATCGTTGATTCAGTCGAATCGTGAACTCGGAATTAAACACACAATAAATGCTAATAAATATAGATTTTGAGACCATTTGACGCAACAAAACATTATACCAAACAATACATTACTTAATGCAAAAAATATGTCAGATTTGGTCATTTGGTTCACTCATTACCCCATTGAGTGATTGATTTTATTAATTTTCTCACTTTTCTCGTTGTAATGCTTTAAAGTCATTTATCGATTGGATGAGTGCTAAGCAACGGATGGCTTTTCAGTGAATCACATGAATTAATGAGCACTAATTCAATGAGAAACTGATTGCTTTAAGATTCGTTTATTTGATTAACAGCTCAAACAAAAGGTAAAACTTCTCCAAAAGTCTTGTGTTGTCTCATCCCTTCCCTCTTCGGGAGATTCCGTCTAATCATCGAATTTGAGTTCAAAGCAAAACTCATTACTTTAATCAATAGAACCCTTTTTCCAAATGTTTAAATGTTAAAAGTTTACTAAAATACTAACCAATCGATAAAATCAAGTCTTTTTCAACTTTTTATAATTAGAATTGATTTTGGTTTGAGCACAAAAATTAAACTGATTAGTTTACCAACTAATTCACTAAATTGATAGTTTAGATAAGTTTTTAACTTCACCGATAAAGAGATCTAAAAAAATTATAAGAAATTCTTATCTATTATTTGTTGGAAATTGAAGGAAAAACATATAAATTGTGAGAATAACCAAAATATTTGGGAAAATAATTTGCGATAAGAATCCCATTAAAAAGAAATGTTTCGAAAAAATAACTCAATTGTGAAGACATTCAAAATGAAAAATGAAGAACAAATGGACAGAATAGAGATAAACCAAAGACGTTGCTGACAGTGACGACCACTGCGTTGGCTTCTGTCACGACCGGAGTTCTCAACGACAACTGACTGGTCGCTCGTCTCTGTTTCACATGAATTACTCCAATGCCTTCACTTCTAATCCAATATCGCACAGCATTTCTGATCAAAAATTGCAAATTCAGCGATAATTTTGGCCATTTTCTACAAATTTTGACAAAAATTCAACAAATCATTCAACAAATCATATCAAATGACTTTATTTGACAAATGTTTCTCAAAAATAAGAGAATCACATCTCTTAGAAAAGCTCTCTCTCTCTCTCTCTCCCTCTCTCTCTCCCTCTCTCTCTCTCTCTCTCTCCCTCTCTCTCTC
>JAQGCS010002334.1:0-10461 GCA_034702105.1 Fuscozetes fuscipes
TCTCTCTCTCTCTCTCTCTCTCTCTCTCTCTCTCTCTCTCTCTCTCTCTCTCGCGTTCTATCTATGACTGAACGATAAAAAACAATTTTTTTTCAGTGAAGTAATAGTACGGTTAGTATTTGATATAACTGTTAGTTTTTGTGGGCACAGAATAACACAATATTGTAAAGTGAAGCATAGGATGGACTGACTTGAGTTGTGTAACGCTCTAATGGCTCATTAGATTTGATGTCGGCATTTAATCTTTCATTTTATTTCATACTTAACAATTCTCATTCTTATTGTATGCCCTCATAGGTTATGTATCCGAAGCCTCAACCCGTGCGATATCATTGTCTTTGCAATCATTGGTTATTTTACTAATGATTTTATTTCCACATTTGATGAACTCATTTCTCGATAATATTCTAATAATCTTCTGAACGAATGAAAGAAAGAATTTTGTTGAGAAATAATAACAATAATAATAATAAAGTCCAGAGTAATAAGGAATGACTAAAATGTTTTTGTTGTGCCGGAAAGGCATAGAGAAAGGCAAAGAATAATTCATCGATAAATTTTATGTGAATTTTTCTGCAATAATAAAAAGGTGAGGAATAAAAGCAAAAATGTGTTAAACAGAGACTCTTAAGTGCTTTCTTTATATACAAAAACCGAACTATTTGTCAGTCGATTGTGTCGATTGTGTTAATGACTGTTGTATTTAATGCCGAAAATGAAAAGAAAATTTCAATTTATTATTAGTTGAGTTTTGCTGTCTATTGGAAAACATTTCAATTTTATATAAGAATAAAATGTTATATCCATTCACTTTCAAAAAGATGTAAATATAAAAGATTTGAATTAATAATAAAAAATGACAAACATTTTGAATACTCTCTTCTGTTGATTGCATTAAAATATCAATTTTTCATTTTCCGCATCAAATGTTACATAACTATTGAAATATAGTTCATTTGAAAAACTTTTCTAAATTCAAATCCATTTGGGTTTTGATATTTGCGAACAAAATGTTTTGAAATTCGATGAATGGGTCAGTCAAGAGAGAGACCAGTATTTTATTCCTCGTTATTCGCCATCATTTCTGCACAACTGATCCAATATTAAAAGAGACGCAATCAATGAACTGAAACTTCGGAAAGGGAGGAGAGCTAACCGACAAGAGGACAGACCAGAGCACGAGACACACACACAACACACTAAGTAAAAGTGAATTCGCACAGAATATAAAGACGTTAAGGTTGTGTTCAGGCTTGTCTTTTCATAAAAAACTAAGAAAAAACTGATGAAAAATATTGGCTCGACTTCGCCCACCATAACTCACCATAGCTCTTAGTGATGAAAATGTTCTAATAAGACGACGAGTGCTGATAAAAACATCTAAGAGTGAGGTCAGAGTATGGACTCAATTTTGATGACACGATTCATCGATCATTTGCACACCACTGACATCAATATAAAAACACTTTTACGTGTATTTATTTAATGTAATATATCTGAAGATATGGACGAAGAAAATACATAAAAAGTAAAGTCTCCACAAAATGTCCACAATTTTGTTCTTTTGGCTCAAATGATATACTTATCTGAGTTTGTGGTTCGCTCTTCACTACAAATGATTAGATTGAAAATTGTTCGCAAAACCAAAACATTAGCTCCGATTTTATGCTTACATCAAAATTTATGATCAAATGATACAAAAAACGGTTCGCTTTTTTATATACAAAATTTTGACCTCTTTTTTGGTAATCAAAGTATCGATAAAATGATTATTTCAGTCGAAAAGATTTTGGACTTAAATTCCTTAATATTTAATTCTTTAGTGGATTCGATTAATTCTCTGTGAAGTCTCTAAAATGTCACGTCTTGTATATGAGACAAATCTGCAGAGATTTGTCAATCTTTTCAATTAAATTGCAGGTTCACCATTGCCATTTAAATTGGCAAATCTTTTTCGTCGCTAACAGCCATCAGTTTGACCTCGTTTAATTGGATGTTATTAGCCATAATCAAGTAAGTTATGATAAAAATTTGATGCTCACAGACATAAACTCTAATAACAAACATAAGCCTCCAATTTATTGACAAAAGCCCTATAATTATGTCTTCAATATATTGAATATTTCGGTAATCGATTGCTTCGTATAATTCAAACGTTCACTTCTCAGTCGTCCAAACAAATCAATTCAGAATAAAGAACAATTTATATAAAGTTCTTGCACATCAGGGATTGACAAGGATCATAGCTTAAATAACCCTAGTTTTTTAGCTTGGACAGAACAGACCCCCATAGATTTAATACACTCCCCCTATACATTTCTTGTCTGATGAGTCAGGAAAATACGCCACTCTAGTTTAGGGACGGGCACCTTGACCACCTCTGCTGCACATCCTTATTTACTATACAATTATTAGTTGTCTAATAATAGTAAAAACAAAATTCATTTTATAGGAAAAGATGGTAATAATAATAATAATATTAAACCAATTTTTTTAGCAGTGATTTGTAGGAAAAGCCTCGAAGCAAATCATTTTCTACAATAAAGTATTTGATAAAAGGAAAAAAGCTTTGTCTCATTTATTATGCTCTTCAGTATTGGAGTAAACTTTTTAATGAGATAAAAGTTTTAAGAGTATTCTTAATGTCACGAAAATGAAAGCGAAATAACAAATAAGGAAATCGACGTCAAAGATGTAAAAATCCATAAATTTGCTCATTTTTTGCTCTCTTGTAAAAAGATATTCCGCACAAATTTTTACATTAAATAGTCTTTTCATAAATTATTCAATTCTTCAAAATTTCTTGGAATACAAAAATAAATTCTCTTCGCCTCTGAATTAACATAAGAAGAGATTGAAAATAAAGTTATATTTGTATTGAAATGATAACAACAAAAAATCTAAACCCAAGTATTGATTAATTCATTTAAAGCTCTTTACCAGAAGTTAAGGTCATAGCACTCATTGTAATTGAGAGAAGTGGTAAGTTTTATATGAATTTAACAAGCACAATTTTTGACAATGGCTTTTGTTTTTAATTTTTAATTAAAGACCTGTCACTTACACAAGTATTCTAAGCTCAGAATGGATGACATTTTTGTCGTCATATTTATCTCTAAAAGGATTATAATATAAGTATTGTTCGCAATAAGAGTTTGAAAAAAACGTTAACATATTTTATACATTACTCATGAAATTAAGTCATTCTTCTGTCCAAAGTCTAACATTTATTAATCAAATAAATTAATTGATGAAACTTTTAAGAGATTAATTGTACAAAGATTCAAAATTTTTCTTTTAAAAACTTGAATTATTCATTCATTTAATGCTATAAAAAAAATTGCAATAGCAATAATATCCAAGTTGATAATCTCCAAGGCATTCAATAGTTGGCTGTAAATCTCAATTATTTATCTTTTCATTCATAATAAATACTATGATTCGAAAAATAGTAAATATTTTATATTATGTTTATAACTGATTTCTACGGATGAATAGCTGTTTGAAACTTCAAAGTATATAATATTTGTATAATAATAATGGAAAGTGTTTTCTTTTGATAGGATTTGAGTCCAGTCAACCCATTGGTTGAAATGATGCGATTGTATTATCGATTGATTGATTCCATAACAATCTTCTTTGAGTTCACGAAAATCTATATATCAATTGAATGGGATTTAAACTACTTATAAAAACTCCACTATTTATATACTCGACTCAATAGAGAGAATCCTAGAGTTAACCCGAAATGCATTTGCAAATAGCGAATGAATTGTATGCTTCCCTGCAGTGCATTCTCTATTGTAATGAAGTGTTTTTACATCGCGTTTAAAACTTTTTCTTCAAAACGAGTAATGATTTTTATTCGACGCTTCCCTTAGAAATGCATTTGATTTGTGAGAATAACAAAAAAAAATCCTAAAATTTGTCACTGACTTAACGAATAAATTGAATCTCGATTCTCAAAAAAATGTCACAAAAAATATCTATTCGTCTAAAAGTATCTGAAATAGAGTTGTGTTTCACTGAAATAAAAACAAAAATTCAAATAACATTTCCATTGAGTTTCGAGATTCAAAACGCATTCGTAAGGCTCCAGAATATATGACTAGCATGCTCATTAATGTTTTTGCTTATCACCAGAATATATCACTTTTTCGTTAGATATCTTAGACAATTAATGAATCAAAGTTTAATGAATCGAAACTTTACTTCACTTTATTTGAGACAATGAAAAATCACATCAGAATTGTTAATGAATTCAATACAAAAGAGAAGTTTCTTTTGATTTGTTTTATCAGATTTTCTTTCAATTCTTTCGCTTTTACTTTAATTAAATTCATTAATTTCTTCTCGACTTTAAACACATTAAAAGTTTGTATCTCTAATCTCTTTTGACTGAATCTTAGCTCAAGACATATGTTATGCATTTACTCTCAAATATATAAACAATGTAAATATTATTCAGCGAAAAAATGAGCAGCACATAGACCTGCACACAAAACTCAATTTCCATAGTGCATATAACTTGAAATTTTATATTTCAGAGCAAAGTGTAACTGAAAAACTTGTTAAAATAGAATTACCATAATTATATTCATTCCCTAATTATAATTTTGGAATTTTTGTATAATTGATTCGAAAAAATCTAATATTAAAATAGGTTTTCCCAACTGGTGATAGCGATGGTGTGAATCAACTCATAGCACGACTTCAATCCATTAACAGCTTTTCGTTACACAAAACTATTCTATAATTTAATCAATTCTTTTGTTAAAAGCAGAAATGGAAATGCATTTGAAATCAAATTATTGTAATATTTGGTTGTTTTGTGTTTTGTTTTTCCAAATGCAATGAAATTAAAAACCCATCCGAGCCTTACAACTGTGTGCCTCTGATTCTCATACAAACACTCAGTTGAATACAAACGGTTTGATTACATCCTTCACTCTCTATCTCTTTTACAAATCTGTTTAAAATGACGGCACCGTTGGCTTAGATATAGCCTTATTGATCACATTTGCCTCTAATGGTTGTGTTTCTCTATCTCTGTTTCTGAGACTCCAAACAAACTCTAATTGTTTTTCATTCATTCGATTTCCACGAAACTAACTCTTAGTTTCCTTTGGGTTCAGGTCTTTATGCTCTATAACTCCAAAACAGAATTGAATTCAAACTAAAAGCCAAATTCAAAATAATCATATTTACATGAATTTTATTGAACACATCACTACTTTGAGTGCAACCACTACTCAGGAACAGAATTTGACAATCATTTTTCACTATAAGGGTTTTCATGTTTATAAATTATGTATTTATAATAGACTACCAGTGCTTTAGAACAGCTCTTACTATGAAAAAGAAAAATTTTGATAACATTTCATTGAATTCTCAGCAGAAATACTATAAATATTTTGGTGCAAAATTGAAAATTCAAAGCCAACCCAGTGATTCAAAATTGCCTAGAAGCTGGAATATTCTATCAGTCTCATTTAATATTTAAAAAATACTGATTATATTGTATCTGAAATCATTACAAATTCGAATAAAACAGAGTTTCAGTGAATTCTATTCGTAAAAATAGAATCTTTTTTCAAAACACTTACGAAAATGAATTCAAATGCAAATGTATTGAAAATCTGTGGGAAAGTCGACACAAGTGTTCAAATTGTGTTCAATTGAATACTTTCACTACTTTTGATACTCCATTCAATTGTCATAAAAGTAATTGAATTTTTTTGTTCACTTCAACCAAAGTTTAGCAAATTTTCTGCATTTAATTAACAAACATTGAAAACTTGCAAATGTTATCCATCTCTTTACGCAAATCTGTATTTTAAGCTTTAGGTCGAGTTTAAAATTGAATGAAATAATATTCGTCAAAATGATTCGATAAGTTTTCAAAAGACATACACTTCTGTGAAATCCACTCGAATTGAGTCGAAATGGAACTCAAAATTTGGGCTATAGTTTGGGTCATTGATGACAAGACGACACTTCCTGTCTATAAAGCTGAGGCATTAGTGCCACAATTCATCAAAATGTTTCGGATGAGATCCAGAAAAGTAGAAAAGAAATAAAAGAATAAAATCCTTGGATATGATGGACAATACGTGCGTTGATTTAAACACTATTAGAGCACAAAAATCCTCTAAAACTCTATTATACGCTATAAATAAATATATTCTTGGATTGAGTTGTGTTTCCGATGGATTGAGAAATTGATTATTCGATTTTTCAAAAAGACAACCAATACTTATAATAACTCGTATTTATATTGACTGAGTTTTTCTGCACATTTTCTCTCCAACGAAGAATTCAATTCAATATTTTTAACAATTCTTTGCATTTAGTTTAGAAGTCTATAGAAATTTAGGCAAATATTATATTTTTTATATTTCAAAGAGAAGTCAGCGACAAATTTAATGCATTTTAAGCTGAAATTCATATTTGACTTTGAGTTATAATTTGTGATAATATTCTAACAAAATAATATCCAGAACAACATTTTTGGCTTCAAACTAAAGACAAAAGATTTGATGTAATTATTATAAAATTGTTGAAATCATGAAAATGTCATTAATTGCAGATTTGATTAAAATGTTTTGAACGCATTCTAATTGAATAAACTCTTGAGCGGTGCAAATGATTCAATGGCTAACTATGAAATTTTTGTAATTTAATTAAATTCTCAAATTTCAACTCTTTTCTCACTCGACTGAACGTTCTTTTCAAAGGCAAATGAATGACATTCAGCACAAGAATTAACAAAAAATACTTTAATTAAAGTTCGGACACATTTTGTTGTTGTCGTTAATGAATTGGTGCGCAAATAATGCCCTTCTTTTAACTAGCAATCAACTTATGCCTCGAATGCATTGAATTTTATTAATTCAATCTAGTTAATATTCTTTTTTATTCTATTGGTTAAAGAAACGTTTAGGTCATTTCGATTCGATACTAACAAATCATAGCAATAAATTCTATTTTGAAATCTATTGAGACATAAATTTTTATTGAATTTATCACTACTTTAGTATAGAACTAACATTTCTCATAAGAATCTAATTGAGTTAATGGATTTCAAACTATTGCAGGTATTATTTAATTTGTTCGTTGAGTTGATTGGACTGGGAATTCGGTTCAATTCTGTTCAATAAGCCCTCATTTTGTTCAATCAGTTATTTTCATTAGTTTCTTATTGCGAGAGAGAGAGAGAGAGAGAGGGAGAGAGAGAGAGAGAGAGAGAGAGAGGGAGGGAGAGAGAGAGGGAGAGAGAGTCAAAAAGTGAAATCAATGCACTTTTGCGCTTCATTTGGTTGTGCACTCTATCCTCTATACTCCGGCACAAAAATATCGATACTTCAGAAGCCGAACGACTGGTAGTCTGAAAGTGTATGCAATGAGAATAAGGATGAACTGTCGCACGTGTTTCCGATATATTGTGCGCTAAATAACGGGAACACATATTATATGATAGGAGAGAATGCATTAGCTATAAGTGAAAGGCATAAAAGGGATGAACAGTTTGTGCTTTCTTTCCAAATACGTGATATGAGTTTGATTTTACTCTCATTTGAGTGAATCGCTTGAATGCAAAACTAAGTGAGTCTATAGTAGTGTTCACCTCTTCTACCAAATATTTGGTACTATTGAGACGTTTCTAAATATAAAGCAAATCGTTTGACTTTAAGTGATTGCCTCCACTTTGATGTTGATCTCAAGCAAACACTTTTCTCTAAACTCTTTTAGAAAAAGTGATGAATTCCCAGGAATTTACTTTTTTCACTCAAATGTATGCTTTTTATTCAGATTACACATGAATTCAATGGCTTTTTACATATTTGATGAAAATGGGTTTTCAAACATTGATTTTTACTTTCAAAACATAGCATTGATTCTGGTTTTGGCTTCGAATTGGACTTGTTACATTTCAAACGCAAAAACAACATTAGATGACCAATAAGTGTGCAACGAATGCATCGAAGGTTTTCCTCTGTTTCGATGCAATATTCAATTCATAACTTCTGGAAATCGATTTGTTGTTACATCAGAAGAGAACCAAACGGTTAATAATCTTAATGTCAATGTTATTAATGTGTGAATTGATTAATGATTCGAAACAAGGCTTCGGTCTTCAAAACAAGTCTTGTCTAACGCCAGCACAAGAAAAGTGACTCAAAAAATAAGATTACATGAGTTTCGTGAGTCAGTCCGCAAAAAGCGTTGCATTAATCCAATAAAAGAGAACAGAAAATTCAATATAAGATAAAAACATAAATAATTACTTAGACTGACAGCTATTCCCAACATTTTTGTCATATTTCTCTTTGAAAATATACTTTTATGAAAAATCTGTTCTCTTATTGATTTGACTTTAATTTTGAAGTAGTGCTCGAATATATCAATATTAAGTGTAACTCTTTTGGGTTAAGTCGCGATAACTCAAGTTTTACATTAATTCACTTCAAGCCTTAATTTCATTAGAAGGCAACGGATGGATGACAACCAGAATAAGTTTGATTCTCAGCTAAAGGAGTCGTTTTGGTTTTCACTTCAATCGTTTTATTCTTTATTTCCTTCAATTCATTCGTTTCGTGTAAATCTTCTTAATTGCAAATTCAAGGCTTTATAGTAAAGTTAGTCGTTTCCCACAAAAGACAATCGAGCCGTTCATTGAAATGTAGTGTTGATTGTCTCAGATGTCAATCACAAACCAAATAAAACAAAACAAGAAGACAACTGTCGAACACACCGTTAATGCAATTCACCACAACTTCGAGAACTTTAATGCAGAATATTCTTGAATTTCAAATGAAATTCCAAAGAAAATGTCGAACAGAATAGAGAACAGCAATGGATGTCTAATGAATTTTTTAGCCCTCATTATTATGATTATGTGGTTATCATTGTTTTGCAGGAATGAAATATTTTAGTCATAACTGTATATTGAAAAAGAGTTCGTATATAATCTAAAGCGGATTTTTGTTGAATAATTGCAATACTGTTTGTGAGGATAATAACCGGATTATTAATTTGGTTTTATTATGCGTTCAGAATAAATATTCGCTAATTATTTATGTTATCAAAAGCCACTCAACACTTGCAACAAATGAAAAACTTTTGCCTCAAAGAATATATTTCATTATAATTTTCACATCAGATTAAATGCATTAATAGTATTATAAAATTCTTATATATTTTGAGAAAACAATGAAAAAAAGCTCTTTTGTGGAGAAATTTTCTATTGATTTATATATTTTTGTGGAGGATTTATGCGGAGCAGAGAACAGCCAAAAAATATCTCAAATTATATTTTATTGTCACGATTAGGATATAACACAACTTAGGCCTAACCAGTGCTGAGCGCAAAACACATACATACGACTTATGGCAGTTTAATTTCGTGATTTATCCAATTCTCGGGCGACTAATGATTATATTTTATGATTTGGTCATAATTTGAGCGGACATTAACTTAGCATTTATTTTCAACAAAATGCCAAATGGAGAAAAATAACAAGGATCAATTTTATTTACTTTCAAATCTCTTAAGTCATATTAAGTTTTAAACTGAATGCAAAGTAGACTAAAAGTATATCCTTGGTGATCATCAATAACCTTGTTAATAATAATATTATTCATTTTATTTTTATATTTGTCTCAATTTGTTTTAATCAGAAAATCAATACCTTGCGCAAATGTTTATGACATTACCTTTTATCACAATTACCTCAATATTAATAATGAAATTCTTTTGAATATAGTTTTTTTGTGAAAAAATGAGAATTACCCTAGGGTAAACAATCACCTGATTTCACAATCATCTTATTCTAAATTTAACTAAATTTCCAAATTGAAAGCCAATTAACTCAAAAGTTGAAAATTTAAAAATCAATTGATTTTATTCTTTGAGGCTTTTCTCGAATAATACATTTAATTGACTAAAAAATGATTGAATTATGTCTTTTAAAGTAATAAAAATTTTCAAATTATTTCAATTAATGGACAAAATATTGGATTTCGGAAAAACATTTTTTTATGACGATTTGACTCAAAGGCACTGAAATATAAGAGGAATTGTTTTCTTTATGAGTGATAAATGGGAACATAATATTCCATTTATGTTCTCTACAGCTGTAACTCAAGAATACATTTTTTTAACTATTGAATTATGAGTATAGCGCCATAACTTTGACACTAGGTTACTCTTTTAAAATAAAATAAAATATATCAATAAAATAAAACTCAAAGAATATTCTCAAAAGTTTCTTGGCTTGATTCTTAAAATTAACCAAACACCTGCAAAATGAGTTAGCATTTAGAAAGATATCTCAGATTGTTTGCACAATTTATTATCAATTATAAAAATCAGGGGTGCCGAAAGGGGGTATAGCCCAAATACCCCCTAGTTTTTGGTCCCGACGAGACCCCCCCCTAGATTTGAGGCAAATCGGACCC
>JAQGCS010002335.1:0-10460 GCA_034702105.1 Fuscozetes fuscipes
CTAGGCGGCTTTTATTTGCATTTCTGTTTGGCGTCAAATTTGAAACCCCCCCCCCCCCTAGAAAAATTTTGAAAAACCCCTACCCTAGATCCCCCTAGAGCCGAAAAACTTGGGCATCCCTGTTATAAGAGAGGACTTGTATTGTCTCCCATTTCTGTTTAGCAATTCGTTTGATTTGAAACTTAAACCAATTTCTTGAGATTCAAGCAACAATTTCTTACCACAATATAATGAGTTGAATGGCGACAAATTGTGACCCATATTTAGGCTCACAATTCAATTGCTTTGAATTCAATATAATTTATAAATTATTGAGTTTCACAGCGAAAATTCGATAACATTTTCGAGTCTTGAATTTCGAGTTAACTCATATCGATTGCAATAAATCAAAATATATTTAATTAAATTCGAGAGAGAGAGAGAGAGAGAGAGAGAGAGAGAGAGAGAGAGAGAGAGAGAGAGAGAGACTTCTTTGAGTATTTGTACTCTTGGAGCCTTTGATTAAAAAAGCATGAAGTTTTTAAATTAGAATTAAAAAACATAGATATGAGTATTAATACTCTGAAGTAAATAAATAAATAAGTGCCATAAATACTCTGAAGTTGGTATCCCAGACACAGGCTATGAGTGAGGCACAAAATCTCTAGATATCCATCAAAATAGTTAATCAATTAAATATTAATTAAACGGAAACCATATATAAATTTGCATCAATTTTTGAAATTTTCAAAGACACTTTGCGAGTGTGTGTGTGTGTGTGTGTGTGTGTGTGTGTGTGTGAGAGAGAGAGAGAGAGAGAGAGAGAGAGAGAGAGACCTTATCTGTCTTCAAAAGAATCTTAATTATAATTAATGGTCTATTTTTATCATCTTTCTCAATCAATTTTCAATTGAAAATTTTTTTCGGCAGAGAATCCATGAAAAATAATTAACTACTAAAATATAATTCAATTTCTATCAAACAATTTATGGAAAATTTTTTCAGAAAATTGATTGTAAAATACAAAACATTTTAACATTAAAATTGTGAAACACTTAGGCCTTACGTTTAAAATAAGATCCGAGCAAAATATTTGACAAGTTTCAAATTGGATCTTGAAATTAAGTAACAATATAGTCAAATATCAAATGAATGAGTAGGTATTGAAATATATTTGTATAAATGTCTGACAACAATCACAGTATTATTATTAAGTAATTTAATTGAATAACATCTGAATGACTAATACCTGAAAATTTCAACGAAATCCTTAACGCAAATAACCAATGATTTGGTGATAATAATCGGATAATTCACTAAACTATTAGCATATTTGTGAGGACTGACTGCATGTTATACATCAGGAAAATCAAATCCAACACAAAAATCACTTATAAAAAGAGAAATATCAGCAAAAAATTGATAAACACTTGTGTTTATAAAACCACAAAACAGTGAAAATGAGTTTTCAAAGCAATTTCAGTGCTCTTCACAACAAATCACGTGACTATTCGTCGGTCGCTATTATTATCGTAAGGACTGTGCTATCAGTCCTCTCTCTCCCTGACTAGAGATGTGTTTATGTTGTGTGAGCCCAACGGCAGAGGGTTTTTCTCTGTTTTCTTGTGTATACCATTATGTCAGTCCCATTCAACGCCGATATGTTATTACAGGTATTGCAGAACAGCATCAGACAAGAGACAGACCGCACATTCAGACACTACTCTCCCATAAGAAGCACACAATACTGAACTGATGTATGCGATAATAACTGCATGAATAACACACTCATAACAACCACTACTCGTTCGACTACTTGTCCCTTAATGTTAAATATTTTTTACATTACTTCAAATTGTCAAGGATTCAAAGTAAGCTATTTTCAATGTCTTCATAGGCTAATTAGCAAGATTCGTTTTACATTTGAAGTACATTCGATTCTTGTTCAATCAATCAAATATTTAAAATTCTATTGGAGATGCAATTTAAAATCACCAGTTTGAAACAGGTTTCAGGTGATATACTGAAACTTTTAACCTTATCATCATGCTAAATTATAAATCATAATTTTAACCCAGATCCTGAAAACTTTCAACATTCAAAAAGGTTGAATTTGCAAATTAAGTATAAATGTGATTAATAAATGATAGATTAACTCAAATAAATTGAGGGCTGAGTTTACTTTGAGCCTAATTTACATTTGACTCATATATTCTGTTCATACATTTTTAGCTTAAAAACAAAAATTATTAATTAATTAATTATTCCAAAAGGAAGTCTCAGTTATCAAAGAGTATATCTCTCTGTTTTCAATACAATTTAATCGCAGAGAATAATATTGTGTCCATTAGTTATGAGGTTTAAGACATTTTTGCCATCAATCGTTAATCGGCTCCGGCAGAGACCGACTGAGCGCTCACATACTCAGCCCACACATGAGCTCAGAATCAATAAATTCATTTTAAACATTCACTAAACTGAAAGCAAAGGAGTGAAGAGAGAGTGGAAACAGAGGCCAACAAAATTGTGTTGAAATGTGTGACTATTTCTTCGCCTAAAACAATGTAAGCCTTTGGATAACAAAATTGGATTACACTTAACGGCACACAAATTAACTGAAAATAATATCCAGAGTTTGTGCCAACACAACAGTCGACCACTGAGATTAAGAGTGTAGGGAACGGGTGGTAACAAACAACCAAATGCTGCGAAACTCATTGAAAAATAAACTTTTGATTCAAATTAATGCCTCCTTTGGGTTAAAGTCGAGAGATGTGCTCTTTTATATCGATTCCTCTTTAATAAGAAGTTTCTCTTTGAGTAAATATCACTAAACAGTTCTAAGCAAAATCTTTTCGACCGAATAATAATTCGAATCCATTAATAACAAAAAGTACATGCTTGCTAATAGCAAGAATGTCTCACATTTCAAATGAATCAGCGAAAAGCACTTATAATTGTTGATGTATTCAAATAGATTCGCATAAATATTAATAAAATAAAACCAAGTATGCACAAAATAATATTTTGCACAGAAAATCTTGGAGATGTCAATTTTAAAATTATTTTTTTAAATTCAAAGCTATGCATATTGATTGCAAATTATGAAGGTTTCAATTGAATTGCATTTGAATTAAAGCCAAGAATTGATTGAGTGATACACTCCTTGGCTATGCCTCACCTAATGATTCTATAATTAGCTATTTGTGTGCCAATTAAGAGTAGGAAAAAGTTTATTCATTTCATACCACTATTAGTTCCGCCACTTTTCAAAATCGCCAAATTAGGCAACTGTTGTGTCATTCTTATTGGTTGCGACTGTTGTGGGGCTGACTGATGCTGTTGTTGTTGTTGTTGGTGTTGTTGGTGTTGCTGCTGCTGATGGCTTTGAGGTGGCGGCTGATGACCAGCGGGTCTGATTAGAGTCATTATTCTTCTCTGCGGTTGGTGCTGACCACCACTTCTCAGATCTTCGGCATCGCTATAATAACCACTTCTATGGACGTCCTGTTGTTGCTGTTGTTGTTGTTGTATTCGGTGCTGGTGTTGAAGGGTTTGCTGCTGTTGTTGTTGCTGTTGGAGCTGTTGTTGCAACTGCTGGATCTGCTGAAGATTTCTGGGCGCCGAATGCGGTCCTGTTTTTGACCATCGAATCGATTTAGAATTGTTTTCAACTTATTGTATGAATAAATTGGAAATAAAGGGAAAAATGAAAAACAGATAATAATTAGGCAAAAAGAAAATCAGTTTTTGTGTGAACTTAATTTGTTTTTAATGGCTTTTGATTAGAAAAACATGAATTTCGCCAATCAATCAAATCCTTGAAAGAGGAATGCCTTTCCCTCTATGATAACAACTGGTGTTTAGGGCTTAACTAACAACAGTATTAATTAGACAGTCAATTGGCAAATGCCTGACCCATATCTGTGCGGTGTTTAAGTAGTGGTTTGTCTGCGAAAAGCCTTTTGTGTAGTGAAACGAAAAATAAGGACTTCTTTAGAAATCTTTAAACTGAAAAATGTCTTTAATTTTATGATGAATTATAATCACAACTCTTAAAACACATAATAAT
The DNA here is from genome assembly GCA_034702105.1 of Fuscozetes fuscipes. Classification (NCBI taxonomy): domain Eukaryota; kingdom Metazoa; phylum Arthropoda; class Arachnida; order Sarcoptiformes; family Ceratozetidae; genus Fuscozetes; species Fuscozetes fuscipes. Next base: position 4,052 of record JAQGCS010002335.1, read on the forward strand.
TACTACACTAAAGAAAATTAATTAAAATTCCCCATAATTTCCATTGTGATCATCAATTCTTCACAATATGTAGGCTTGTGTTTGAACCGAACAGAATTCAATTGTCTAATGAAAGGCTTTTAAAGCGGAAAATGGGTTCAGATTTTCAATAAAAAAAATCTTTTTTAATATGAATTCAAAAATTTGTGCTAAAAAACAATTGTCTGGAAATCAATAGGGAATTCGTGTTCAAAATATTAATGAATTTTTTGCGTTTTTAATGCAATTTTTAAAAACATTTTCTCACTTTTGAAAAGAGAGTCAAATAATTTCCGAAATTTATTTTCAATAATAAAAAGCGTTTCAGTATTTTCACGATTTTTTAGACGATTATAAAGTATTAGTGTTTATAACCTGACATAAAACTGATCCGATATTATCTATTTATGGCTCAGATGGTGGACTAAGCATTAGGCTCCGGATGGCGCACATGTGCTAATGACATATTGGCAGTCATTATCTCTTGCAAAGGACGGCATATCGTCATCGAAGCGTTCATTAAATAAATGTATTGTTTTTTGTTCTCCTTTTGCTTCAGCTCTTTGTCTGATCCAAACATAAATGAAAATCAAATCAGACAATAATTTAAAGCCTAATCAGTGCTGAGCCCTGTCCTCAATAAAGAGCACCGGAATCGAGCGTTTCGAATATCAATTATTTTAATCGATCGATACAATCATCGACTGTTCTCTTATTCTGTTCCCTCAAAACAATAACAAATCATATTCTGTTCGCCGAATAAATCCAATAAGAAGTAAACTCCATTTTTTATTATCGTTTATTCCCGAAAACGAATGCAAACAAATATTAACTCAAATATCGCTTTTTCGCAGACATTTACTCAAAATATTCGATAAAAATAATCAAATTTTTTCATTTATTCTTTTCTGAAGTCTATTATAAGAAAACGACTGAAAAATAGGGAAAAACCAATTAATTGGAGAAAAAGTGAAAAAAGAGAAAATAAATACTTTTTATTCTGATCACACTATTGAGAGGGAATGGAATAAATTGGATGAATTGAACAAGAATAATAAAGTTGAGATACACTAGGAAATTGATGTTTGGAGAGCCTATAGATTGCAAGATATAAAATGGACAGAAACCCATTTATTTGTTGTCCTTTTCTTTGTTAGTGTGAGTCCAAAAATAATGTTATGGTCAGTTAGAATCAAACATTTTATGTAAATTACTTATTCTAGCAATTTAATTAAGGAATAAATCAGTCAATTTGTTGAATATTTGGGTCTGTGTTTGTTTTTGTCATGAATGCGAACGCCCTCCCAATCGGTGACCCCTTTCTGTTTGACTGACAGGCGAACAATCGATTAAATAGTGGACTCAGTGTTGAGGTTAAGGGATGTGAATAATTGAATTATTTTGGGATAAGGAGATGAAGTGAATGTGTGCACAGAGAATGAGTATTACCTGGAGGCTGATCAATAGGAATGGGATTGGAAATCGTCAATTGGCCGCCCAGTCGTCTAATCTCTGCCGCATCTATCGATCGGGAGCCGGGAAGTTGTGACAGTTTCTGTTTGTTTGGCCCAACACTTGACTGTGAAGACTGTGATGACGAAGAGGGCTCAGCTTTGGATGACTTGTTTTTTTTGTCCTTGTCGTCATGTTTGTTCTTGCTAGGCAGACTTGTGCTCCGATGCACTTGTGTTAGCCTTTTAATACTGAACGGCATTATCTCCCAATCTATTTGACAATTAAAGCACAGAATAAACAAATTGCACATCAGATCAATGACTCCAAACAATATTCCTTATGTTTAATGCATTCGATGGACTCATTCTAGCAATCCATAAGTCTATGAAAATAATTTGATCAAAATTCACTAGTTCATATAACATAGATGCGCAAACAAGTCATTCACTTAAATTCTTTAAAATAATGGAAAACTTATCCTGTTTTATTTGTTACTCGAGCTTCGAACTTAAGTGTAATAGAGTAAAATATTTCAATATTAGCATTTGGAGAATGGGCATAAAAATGAGCGAGAGACCATCTTGCACACCCCTTGTGAAAAATCGATTCTGCAGTCATTTAGCACAATATGTACTACAACTAAAAGCTTATAAATACAGTGAAAATATTGTTATTTTTGGTTCTGAGCACTCAATTTCATAAATCAAATGAAATCGACACTAATTTTATTAATCCTGGAATTTCATTATTTGGTCACAAAAAATAAATAAACAAACAATAATATCATATAATATTATAATATATTTCCATTATTTATTTGACTACAATTATTTTAAAGCAATTATTTGATTGCCTCAAAGCATAACAACGAACTGAATTTTGTAGTTTAAAAGCGCTGTTATTTTAATTTTCATAACAATTCCTGGATTTGAATACATTTTCTCTAATGATTTAGCATTTGTTTTGCGCACAGAATAAAGAAAAATGTTTTAAAAAACAAAATCTGTTTTTAATAATTGCAAAGTCATAGACATTACGCGGCTTTTACTGCACTAGGATTCAGAATATCTATGTTTTGAGCAAATATTAGTTTTAAAACAATTCTGTCCCCAATATAGTGAACAGAATTGAATTTTCAATTTGGGAATTCGCCGAATGACTTGAAAATATTTGTCCTTCTTTTTCGTCTCAACAATGAGAGCGTCACAAATCTCAACACTTTTTTTTGAAAATTCTGTGCCCTTCGGGCGCTCAACTTATTTGATGAAATTACGGGAAGTGTCGGCTTTTCAAACATTATTGACCTTTTGCCACTTTCTTTCAAGAAGTTTATCTTTGATTACATCTTAAGGAGAATAATAAGAAATATAAGGAGAGGACTGATTAAGTGGTCATCTCATAGCCTATTCTTAACTCTATTGAGAATTTCTTATGAATTATCAGAATTATTATCCGAAACAATCTCTTAATAAAGAGATTCTCTTTCATAACAATAAATATCTGAATATCTTTCGGTTCATTCAAACGAAACCTTTTGGTAAAAATAAATTTGTGTTACGAAAAACGATAGGCTTTTATACTAAACTAATCCCAACTCAAACACAGAGCACAGAATAAAAGAGAAAAACTCTTTAATTACTGGTCTATCAGATAAAGGATTGGTTGCGTTTAAAAAAATTAAAAAAAACTAAACTTTAATCTTAAACAAACAGAAAGTCATTTGACAACAAAAGACACAAAAATAAACACATTTTTAATGCAATTACTTTTGTTTTAGAGAAATGCAAGAATTCTTGCTTGTTATTTGTTATCTTGCTATTTGTTATTCGACTGACAAAAGAGACTGTTGTCTTGTTTAAAACAACTGTTCGGATGTCATCATAAATATGTTAATCGTGTCGACCGAACATTTTTTAGTCAAATTACGAATAACTTAATTGTAATTCGAATAAATATAAATACTTTTCTGCAATTGTGGGGTCAGATGTCAATCCATGTTATCATGCAATAAATTTATTGTGAAAAATGGGTTTTCCATCACATTCTGAATAACTAAACTATAAAATCACTCTATGAATAAATTTTGTTGTAATCAAAGGTTACATTTGAAATGTCAATCAAAATGTACACATATTCAATCGGAATATTGTGAGTCAATGGAATTTTTAGAAAATATTAAAATAAATAATTAATTCTTACATTTGATTAGATTCTCATTATTTATACAATTGATAACATTGAATGTCTGGGTAACTGAATACTATTTTCAGAGTTTAATATAATCTGAATGTTTGAAAATCTCGTCAAATATTTACATAGAATTTCTTTTGGTATTCGTTTGAATGGAAATCACTTTCAGTATTAGTTCAGAAAACAAATCTCTTATTTTAAATGTTTTATTACGAATTTTATTGATCCACAAATCAATTATTCAATTGTTTATGATTAGAGTTAAGATCGAAATCTCATATCATTTATTTAGCACTTAATCCGTGGGCACAGAATAAAACTACACAACAGAGAAACAACACAAGAAAAATACATTAATAGTAGCAGAACAATTCTGAAAATAATTAGATTTGCTCCTTGCACATCCACCGTCTAATCACAAGAATACTCTTTATTAATGAATTATTAATGATGTCATTAGACATCTGAACGTTAATTACCAGATATTTTATTCACAAATATAATGACTTTTTGTCGATACAATTGATTATAAATCCAATAAATTTGGATGAAAAGCTTCGCTTTTATATAATTCCTTTCACCGAATAATTCAATACAAGAATTGATTTGAATCTAAACTTCGGCTCCTTTTTAATCCAAACCTTGAATATTAAAAAAGATTTTTATGAATTTTATATTACACTGAAGTGAATGAACTTCTGATCTCATGAATTAATTCGAGTTCACCTCAAACACAGTATTTCATAATAATAATAAGTAAAATGTTGAAAATTTTCGTACAATAAATCACAAGTGAATTGACTGATAATTGTATTTATCACTGATTTCTCTCCTCTGATAAGTGGAGACACAAATTGAGATGAAAATCATTGATTTATTGAATAACTCACAGAATATATATTAGAAATAATAAACAAAAAGCAAAAAACATTTTTTCGATCGGAGACCAAAAATTTTGCAGACATTTTACAGCAGCGAAGAGAACAGAATATTTCACAGTCTTTCGGAACCGCTTTTTGCCCGTAAAGTACACTCACTCTCATCAGAAGGCAAGCCATTGAAGAGCACACCACTGGTTCCGAATGTTGGGCGATGCGATTGCGCCAAACAAACAAACCGATCGATAGCACAGGCACTGCGTTTGGTGGCGGAACCCATTCTTCTCAGTCTCTCTGTCACTAATTCACTACATTTTTTTAATACTCTTCCATCTTTTGTACCCACAAAAAGAGAACTTGTATTAAAATCATTTTTCAAACTAAGACCTCAATTGTGACTTCAATTATATGCCAAAGATGTTAAGCCTATTGTATGTACACTGACTCTATCTTTTATATTCTGTGCGCTTATAATATATGCATAAATGAATATTCTCTACAATTTCTTATTCTTATTAATCCTTCATTTGATTCAATGTTTTATATTTTGGGAAAATTTTCTTTTTATTGATTTCCAAATCATAGAAAATTCGATAAAAAATGAACTCAAATCTGAAGTCAAATAAGAAAGACTAAGAAACAATAAAAATAATATGCAAGTCATGCAACTTTTACACACATATTTCACCAAAATAAATCGTAGCCAAGTCATGAAATGAGAAGATGACCATGCTGGTCATTCATTACAACATAGCACATATTGTTGTCTCAAATTTGTCATCTTGTATCTCTAAATAACATCAGAAAATGGTTGTCCTAAGAAACGAAATGATCATATCAAATTTAATTTCAACAAAAGTCAAGCTTTCTTTATAATAAAGTCATTTCAAAAATTACATATCGTTATCAAGATTACAATCTTAAATGAGTTTAAATTTAAATGAATCTGCATCATTTTTGGAAATGAGAAAAATCAATCCTTTGTAGAACCATTTGATTACATCTTGTATACCTCTGAACCAGAGGGAAATTCATTTAACTTCATTGAATTGCTTGATGTCAAGTAGAGTTTAAAACAATGTTTTCGAAGTCATTTAAAATTAATAGCAAAAAATCAAATTCTATGGCCTTTCGGATAATTTTTGGATAAAATAATGCCTTAATATTAAAGAATGGCTTAATTCAGATCGAAACAAATTATTTTCAGATTAGAGGCCTTGCTAATCACCCTGGTGCATACTTTATAGACCAGTTCTCTGACTGAATAATAATTTATTTGTGAGTCAAATGATTGAATGTCTGGTTAGCGCCTAATATTTCAAATTCTGCCGGAGTATAAAAACTTAGAGAACAGAATATATTATTCACAAAATGAATTATTAGATGGAAAATAAGGGAAAGGCATTCCTTTATTGTGTTGTATTCCCCATAAATAAACTCACGAACGAAAAAATCCCCGTAAAAGACATCATTGAATAAAAATCAGATGAAAGATAGCGAACAGAGAGAAGAATGAATCGCTTTCTTAATTCTTTGCCATTTTCTTATCTCAACTTCTTTTTGTGTCAAACAATTTACATGTATTTCGCACTGAAATGTTAGACCCAAACAAAGAGATATAAAGACAAATATAAGAGATATTGTGTCCCAGAAATGCCATTTTTTGACTCAATTTCAAATCCAGTGAGAAATTGAACACATTTTGCATTTGTTGTACTGCTTTCAAATCATTTTCAATAAATGTTTCGGCATTTCTATGCTTTTTCAGATAATCTCAAGAATAAGAAAATGCTTTTGAGGTTTTTAGTCTCTCTCTCTCTCTCTCTCTCTCTCTCTCTCTCTCTCTCTCTCTCTCTCTCTCTTTCTCT
>JAQGCS010002336.1:0-10460 GCA_034702105.1 Fuscozetes fuscipes
TCAATATTTTTGTGAATAGCAAAACTTGTGACTTTTGACACCTGTAGACCCTGTAATTATGTTTACAAAAATCTTTCTGCCTTCAACAGTGCAAAAAGATTAGGATTAACTCTTGTAGCATATTCAGAGACTTGTTATTCAGGTAATCACAGTGTAGAATCACTTTAACATTACAGTATCCATGGGAGCGGTGCTCCAAAATTCGGTCTCTTATATCAAAATTCTCTTAAATCGAGGTTGGATTGTATATCTAACATTTTAATTGATTTTTCAAAGATAAGCTCAATGTTATTCTAATTTATCATTTCTTGCGATCAAATCGCGATTTTTAATAAACTTTTTCGTCAATCGATGAGAAAAAGAAATTAGTTTAAAATGTTTGAAAAGATTCAAAGCGATAATTGTTTTCTTCTTTTCTAAATAAATAATCGCTTTTAAAATGTTTCACCAATTACTTCAATTTTATGTTTATTTTAAGCTATTTATACCATGAAATTAAAACCAGTGTTGAAGTGTTGGATATCAATGAGTTATTACAATTATTAGCTATAAATTCCAACAATTGAATGAAAAATAAAAGTTTCAAACAATGAATAAATTTTAAGATTTATGAAATGTTACGCTTAAAATCACAATCAAAATATTTGAATTCTTTTGCTATAAAAATGTTTCCACCGCTAAATAGTAGTTGTGTTGACCGAAGATATGGAAAATGACATTAAATTTGATTAATAATCAAATCAGGAAATAGTTTTTTTTGTTAGAAATGCAATTTCATTGAATCATTTGTAAGAATCAAGTAATCAAATTGAAAGGAAAAGTCATATAAATCACAGTTTATATGCTCTGGAAAAACAAAATTACAAAAAACTATTGAATCGATTCAAAGTTATGTCTGCTTTTATGAAAACAACATTAATGGGAATCATATTTAATATGATTTAATTAAAGTGATATCATATCAAACAAATGAAATCCTAATCAAATATATGATTGCATTCTTCGTTGAATACAATTTCAATTAATTTGTGAATCACAACAATTTAGATGAAAATTAATGAATATATCGCATAATTGATAAAAATGTGTATATGAATAATGACTTTAATCAAATCTGATTCCATGAACACTATATTATTCTGTCCTAAATTGAGGTTCAGTTATATTTAAAAAGACAACCCTCAAATAACTCCAATGCCTGGAAATCTTATGAAACAAATAAGGATTAAGAAAATAGACAATCAATACATTCAATACATATTTTATGTTATCTTTTCTGAGAAACAACTATTATTTTACTCAATCGCTTCAGAAAATTATTTATGTTATAAATAAAGATAAAAATAGAAAAAATACAAAAGAAATTAAAAAAAGTTAACTTCAAATCAAAGTAAAGATTGCAAGTTATAAAAATAAGCTATCATTTGGTATATTAATAACCATAATAAAAGGCATTATCGCATCGCATAAACAGTTTATGATCTAATAAATTGTGAGGCAGGTCCTTAAAAAGATCATAATTCCCAATCACATAAAATATCTTCAATTAAACTCTAGCATCAGATCCGGTCCTTAAGTAGTGTATTAAACAACAAATTAGAGTATAAAAGACAACATTTATTAATATTGACATCAATTTTATTGATTATTACACTCAAATGACTACCACTACTAATATTTTGGTCATTTAGGTCTCCAAACAGTCTTTTTGACCTCTCCTTACATTTTATGCGTTTATTCCTAATTTGTAGCAAATCTTGTCATTCATTCAGATCTCAGTTTTACTATTACAGTTAAACCTAGTTATAATTTTTCACTTGCTTGAGTGAAATTGGGGTTGTGAGGTAGGGACTATAGCAAGGGGTATTACTGACTCGCCGAATCCTATTTCGCTTTACATGTTTGATAATAGTCCAGGCTCACTAAAATACAGAAAGATTTGATTTAGTTAGGTAAAATTTGTATCTAGGTTCGACTGTATTTAATCAAAACTGTGGATTGATTTCAGATTATGAATAACTAATTATTAAAATGATTGCACATTCAATAGAATAACATTACATTTGAATGAAAAACATTACTTTAATGACGGCTTCCAATCATGAATTTAAAAAATACAGTCGAACCTGGATATAATCCTCGGCTTGGTTCAGTTAAATTCAGAGATTATACCAAGGCGAGGGTTCTTAACGAGGTAATCTTAACGTTCATCATCTCAATTGCAATGGAATTGGATTATTGAGGGACTATAATCAGGGAATAATTATAAAGAGGGAGATTATAACCAGGTTTGACTTTATTTTAATTTTTTAAAAGAAAATCGAAAAATGTGGTAAATATTTGTTAACCCCTTTTCATAATTTAACTCCGGTTTGATTTGAATAAAACTTTTATTTAAAAATCCAAATATCTCTTATTTTTAATAAATAGGATTAACGTAAAAATAAAATACGAATAAATCATTTTAAAATTCGAGTGCCGGCAATGAAATTAGGTTTAACTCGAATTAATTGAATGTTAAGTTTGAATGAATTATTCCGAAGTTTAATTTATTAGGATTTGAATCAAACAAATTAATGAAAACACTATTAATTCAAAGTTAATACTAATTCTCACACTTTTTAATTGAATTTCTCTTAAATTTCGTAAGCATTAAGTGATTTACATATAATAAAGGATCGCAAAACAAAACCACGAATTAATTATTTGATTATCGACGCGATGTTTAGGCGCCGACCTCTCTATACCTTCACTCTTACATTCAATTGTTTGTCTGCTAATAGTATTACACATTAATTGGGATAATAATCAAAATGAAATTCTTATTAAATGTTTAAATCTGTAGTTATTATAACTCATGAATAATAATCAAAACATTATTCAAATACTTTTCTTACAAATAATAAATGTAATCGAAATGAATGAATACATTGAAGTGAAGAATAGGATCAACGCTCAAAATCAATGGCACAAACACTACCACCGCCTTTAGTTTAGTATGATGAAATTAAACTCATTATTTTAGAGAAAAGGCAACAATTTGAAAGTTGTTTGAGAATGCGGCTCATTTAATCTTGATCATATCTTTTTAATGGGACCTTTATGTCAATAACTATAATAATAGCTACAAAAACACTAAAAACTTTTTAGTTCGATATGTTTTAGTGAAACATTTGAAAAAATATTTATATACTTTCAATAAAAGCACTTTTTTTGATAGAATATTGAGATTACAATAAAGATTAGTTCATTAATGACATTCAACTATATTTTTGAATATCAATTAATAAAAGGAAGTCACGATTCAGCTAACAGTTAATGTTCTCAGCACTGGTTTTGACATATCGTCAATTCATGTATGACCTGCATCGGCACCGGTAGGACCTGCTATGGATATGCCGACAAATACTGTAAATACTCGTTCGTGTCCCTGGGTCGGCTCCAAACAACTGAGAGATACGAGCGAGCCAGGATTAGGAGCCTAGCATTAATTGTACTAAAGCTTGTACAAATCATATTTTATAACAAATTTATAGTATTTCTTAACAATTTTAAACTAAATAAGTTGAAATTTGTAATAATTTGTGATAATATTTCTTATTATCTTGTTAAAAATATCTAAGCTCAATTTATTTTTTATTTTAATGCTTAATAATTGATTTGAAGTTTTTACTAATAATAAAGTTGTTTATTGTGAGGAATATTGGTTTTAATAATTGAAAGGATTGAGCTAAGAGCGCAAGGTCCACCATCGAGTTTTTACTGTAGATATAACATCTGAAAAGCATCATCTGATAAGTCGATCAGTCAGTCAAACATTTGCTGAATGTATTCAATGTTTTATTTATTCATTAATTCAAACTATTTCTTATATACGATTCAAATAAATGATTAATTTATTGAAACACGAAATCAGGAATTACTTATCATTTTTCAACTAAAATAATATGAAGAATGCCAACAAAAAACCCAAATATCAGTGAAAACCCATTAATTTGGAGTACAATTGATTCAGAGATCGAAAGAATAAATTTGTTTGAAACAAAAAAAAGGAGAAAATGTTATCTAATTTTGACCAAAACTATATTTATTCTCTAATTAGAAATCGATTGAATGGAAGGAAATCCAATCAGTGATTAATTGAAAGCTAACAGAAACTCATTATTCTTGAAAATTCGATTAATGTTGGAAATCATGAATTAAGTAAAGCATTTCCTCCGAACTTTTCTAATACTAATTTCACTTCTATTAAGAGGAAAGTAAATCAAAAAATGAAACCAAACATCAATTCAAGTGTTTATTCGACAAAAATTGTTGTCAACATATTGTCAAATGTCATGCGAGTGAAAGTCTCAATGGAAGGGCTGTGTGATACTTATCAAAGGATCAGAAGTGATCATTAACTTTGGATCAACTGATTAAAGTGTCGAAAGCTTTGCACACAAAAAAGGCAAACTTCAAAACTAAGAGTAGAGCGGAATACCTGATGTAAAGCAGTTAATCCGTCCTCATTTGTCGAGTCAGCGCTCACTCCTAACATCAACAGACGTCTCACTGAAAATGATTTGTTAAACAAAAATATTAAATAAAATTAAAATTAAAACAAAAGTAAATCTTATGTAAGAGTTAACTAATAATAAATGTCTTTAAATTATTTCAACCATAATTTCAACGACCAAGGCCAAATAGGGTTAAAACTAAGACAAAATTAAGGCTTAAACTAAGGTTGGCAAAAAGAGACACTTGAAAAATGGCCTTGTATTGTTCATAACAATACTATTTAGATAAATAATACTCAAATTTTAAGGACATTCAAATCATAATAAACGCCATTTTCCAATATGGTTGTCACAATTAATTGAAAACGAGCTTACTAAAATGCATATTTCAAAGTAAACATAAAGTTGACAGACCTTCTTCGACATCATTCCTGGCCGCCGCCTCCAACAGCATAACCGAAGGCACGAAATGCACTTTATATTCATTTTTCTTCAGATTAGTCTTAACCTCAGATTTACGTCTTTTGTTGTTATATTCCTTTTCTCGTTGCGACCACTTCTTGAGCTGTTGTGTCCGTCTCTTTCGGGCTAATTTGAGTCTTTCTTGAGTGCTGAGCTTTTCGAGTACCGGCATCTCAGACACGAGTTCTGAGTGATCGGCCATTTATAGAACATTTTTTTTAATTGTCTTCTTCTTAAGACTTTTGAGTGTCGAAAATGTGCGGTCAATTCAATAGCAAATGTAAGGTAAGGTGAGGTAAGGCGTGCACTCAATAACAAGTTATGTACTCTTACACAGCACAGCACAACACAGCACTACACACAGCATAGACCAGTCATACACTGTGAGTTTCGTATGAGTAGCAAAGTCTAGCCTAATATTGTGGGTGTGTTGTGTGTATGTGTTATTATCCACTCTTGTGAGTCAGCTCTGCTCTGGCGCTCACATACAAAGTGGCAAAAACTCAAAGCCCTCAAACACCGGCTCCTAAATGATCGGTCTCTCAAAGTCTTTGAAACACTTGGCGTTAAATTAGTTGAGATCCCAACGCATTACATATATATATATATATATATATATTATATATTGGCTGTCAGTCCTCTCATTGGTTTGCATTGATTTCGAGACAAACCTTTGTTTCTACAAATTAGAACTCACGAAGAGAAGTAATGCCGAAGACTAAGAGCACTTTAGTGTTAATCAGAATGGAATCCCACTAAAGATAACTTATCACAAACATTATAAACGAGTCCACATTTTTATCAACAAATAGTTTAGAAGTGATTTATTGCTTTATTTTACTCATTTACAGTACGAGTGTTGTCTCTGATTGCAATTCATTGGAATTGCCTCACATTTTGATCCTTCAATACTTTTCATCCAAATTAACAATAGAATAGTTACTCAGCTGTTGATCAAACATGAAGCAATTTCAAGTTTATCTAGTTTAGCGATATCCTGATTCTTTCCATATATCGTGACATTTGCGAATCAGAACCCATGAAAGTGTTGAAACAGTTTTTTAAAATTCACATTAGATTTGATATAAGCCTTGGAAAGCAATTTCAAAAACTGATAACTCTTTTGAAAAATTGTAGCCTTTGTTGATATTATGATAATATTTCACCATGACTCTTTTTTAAAATAATTTCTATTTTATTCGATTATTTACCAAATAATAAATGTTTAAAACAAAGTATATTATAAAAAAATGTCAAATTATAATAATTCCAATTATAAGGCATAATATAATTTGAGATAAGATTTAAAATAAAATAATTAATCGTTAATTTCTAATCAAACTAAGAGCTATTCTTGTCGTCTGGGCTTAACATCAGTTAGTTTCGGATAATCAGCCAATTCTGAGCCGTAAAAGAATATACCCATTAAAGTGGTCGAAACCATTGCCAACCAAAACAACAGATAGAGTAGAGTTTCAGTCGAGTGCTCTGAAAAGTCATTCAATTTTTAATAATTTATGAAACTTTGAGTGGAAATGGATTACCCGTTGGAAGCAGTAAACTGAAGAAAAACATTGCGATCGACGCCAAGAAGAAAATGGGCAGCTGTTCACAAACGACACAATCGGTTACTCAATCTTACATAAAATACTTTTTCATAGAGTATTGATTATTGAAATTTACCAAACACATCAAATATATTGATTATTTAATATTTTAACATAAACTCTGAAACTATTTAAGTTTGGTAAATTTAAAAATCAAAGTTGTGAAAATGAAGAGACAGATCAATTGAATAGGTATTTGAAAAGTAAATTGATTTTATTTAAATCATTTAACTTTTGAGCCACAAAAGAGAGAATATTTCGGTGATTAGAGGCAATAAAATGTGTCTTACGGTCAGATATTTCCACTCCTGTCTGTCTTTTAGGGGACACTTCACAAGTTTGCCCTCATTTTCATCGATCTTATAGTTTCCCAAAAACAAGTCGATAGCGTCTTGTCTGAAGCCGTCCGCGAAATTGTTTTTATAGTAACGGATCATCGAATTGACGCCATCTTTAAGAGTGCCGACAGCCGTACGTTTACCTGTGCGCGTGAAATCTGTCTTAAGAGCACCGGTACCTGCATATTGTATACTACATATGTCTGCGTTGTCGGCCCAAACTAATCGTCAAATCAAACATTATTTGAAAATAATTATCAGAAAATAAATTCAAAATTAATACCATTTCTATAAAGGAATATAAATCCGGGAAAGTCTTCCAATTTGTCAGATAATGAGAAAATCTGAAAACGTTTGAGGACTGACTCCAAACAATGCTTTGCAATCAATTTCTGCACGACATTAGTTCGGTCTAAGCTATCGATACAATTGGTTCGGAAGACTCCTTCCTGTAGACTCAGAACAGATCTGTCGGCTGACATTAAAAAGCAACTGAATTCTTTGAGCTCATTGTCTATTCTATCCATAAGAAGGGAGAGGCGATCCCAACGCATTTTTCGGCATTCGTGGTGAAAGTCGAATGACTCTAATCGAACGAATTGATTATTTGATTGTTGAACGACATCTTTAAAAGCCTTTTCCAGCACTAACTCCTGTCCCGAATGATTGATTAAATTAATTAAACAGATTTTTCCATAATTATTAATCAGATGTTCGATATGTTTGGAGTAACTTTGCTTTTGATTGACGTATTGAGTCAATTGTGGCGGAGGTTTATATCGTAGATCTGGTAATTGAGTCCAATGAAGAGGTATTGAACCCCTTATCTGAACAAAAGAACTCTGAGATGACTCGTATTCGATTATTTGCTCGGTCTCGACATAGTTGGCCGGATTACCATCGCTGTCAATGCCTCTCATGAAGAGTCGAGTGCCAGCTCTGAACACACACCGCCTCGAGATTAGAGTCCAGACCAGCATTTTTCGATTGATTGTCACCGCATTTATGTTCACAACTGTTTGTAAACATATCGACAAATAAGTTGACGAAAAGCCATCAAATAAGAGCATACATACAGCCGTGCATTACTGGAATCCGATATGAGTCCAATTGAGGCCCGAATTCAGATAATAAATAATTATTCCAAACAAACCGTTTGTCAGCCTTTAAGGAAAATAAACACAATTTTAAATAAAGTTTTAATCAAATATTTGACGCACTCTTTCAAAGAGGGATTTTGACGTAAAATCGGGACCAGAATTGTATAGACTTTGGAGAGTATGAGTTATGTCGTAAGTGTATGAAAAATAGAAGTAAGGAGCATCCAAAACATTTTTAACCATAGCCAGGTAACTCTTATTAAATTGAATCTGATCTTCAGTCAAGTGAAGTGTTGTCCGACTAAAGGGAATGATTTCGGTTTCTTCCACTTTTAAAATGGACTGCCCGTAGATTTCGCCAACTTTTGATACTTTGGTTATTACTATGAGATAAGGCCCTAAAACAACACAAGAAGTTACCGCAAATCAAGTGTTAAACAAATTTTTTGTTGGAATACCTGCCAAGAGTCTAATGACACCGAATATACCGTAGATATGTTTAGATGTAGCGATACCAGTGATCTGGGTCCGATTCGCTAATAATTACACAACCATTAGATTTTTAATCACTTTTTAGACTAAATTAAGTAATTCATTAAAAATTGATAATAAATACCTTCCAAAGAGATTTGGGCGCTCTGTCTGTCAAATATGAGTAATTCGTTTTCATTGTCCATTGGTCTTATATAAAACTTTTCGGGTGAAACGAAACTATAGACAAATCAATAAAATCAATTGAATCACAAAAAATTAATTAATTGACAAATTGGTTACAGAGTCAGTGATTTGTGAACTGTTGGTCCGTTTTGTGCCATTCCTTACGAGTAATGTTTTGAATCACAGAAAATAAATAACTCAAAGACTTTAATCAACGTTTTCTCATTCAAATTGTTTAACTAATCAAGTGGTGAATAATGCAATTAAATTGCCCTTTGATTTGATGACATCAAATATATTATTTGTACGGATCATCTGATTCATGACGTCTACCATTTGCTAACTCTATTCCTAACTTAACATTATTTTATACTTGAGTTTTGTTTGAAATACGATGAAAGGTATACTAGCAAAAGGCACAATTACTTTTTGTCAATAACACTTTTGAAAAGAATATTATTCCTCGTTATTCTTGCTATTATTCCATACATCAATATTATAAGCAGCTAGAATTCAATTAAAATAAAAGCATCTAGACTTTTTTTACACAATGATGTATGGAGTAATCAATTTGTAGACATTTAAAAGTTTATCAATTTCTGAAATCAACGAATTGAAGGAAATGAATGCCATTTATAACATTTGTGACATTCAATACAATGTTATAAAAACTATTTGATTGCATTTAAATATTAAAAACTATTTAGACTTGCAGGATAACAACAGGAAAATCTGATGAATGAGTGTTTCAAGGATAGAATAATTGTAGTGTTTGTTAAGAGCTGACAAATAGTCGAACTTAAGTTACTTAGGGCTTGAAAAATAATAAAATGAATGATCAAATTTTAATCGATAAAAATACGATTAATATTTTAATAGCAAACAATCTACGAAAAAATTTATTGAAATATCGAGCTATTAAACGCTTTTGTTATCCAGTGACGTCTTTTTGGGGACTAGTGTCTGGCGAACCTTTTCGGGCTTTAAAAGATCCGGACACTCGAGAAGGCGATCGAGATCTCTGTAAATGAGCTCTGATTCTGTAATTTTCATTTTGTTGAACAAAAATATGAAAATTCTTTGCTTTCCATTTGATATATTCTTTAAAACATTTGACCAAAGAATTTTTCCATAGCCTTGCTAAAACAAAACAACGAATGCAAGCTAAGAAATTGAGCAAATATATCCAAAATGGGTGGATCGGGTAATGGCTGTAGTGAACTGCCAAATACGATATCACAAATATGTTCAACAGATTTACAGAACGGATAAGGATTTCATAGAATTCCTCTTTGAGAGAACAGACAGATATGAAATCCAAAAACGATTTTTGTTTCTTTTTCATTATGAAAGAGAAGCGACAGATATCACAGTTTTCGTGTCCCGTCATTTCAAGCCTTTGGTTAATGCATGAGGTGTGAGCGAATGCATACAGTCCCTGACAATTGCAAGGGTTTATCACTTGTTTGCTATCCAACTCATTTTGACCGACTCTTTGGTGACAAATTCTACATTCATTTGTTTGGTTCATCACAGCGTTTGATCCCTTCTTACTACTACTCTCTTGTTTTGTTGACTCCACAGTCTTTCAAAATGACGGACAATTCAATTACTGTTTGAATAAATTTTCCTTATTATTCCTTGTATTGTTTGCTCGATCAGTTTTTTTAGGCTTTAATTGACAATCAAAAATCAATATTTTGTTAGACAAAATAAACTAACAAGGGAAGTTTTAATACTTAAATTGAGAAAGGACATTTTAACAAATACTCCCATTCTCAGAATGATACAAGGATT